>JAOWBL010001351.1:0-53500 GCA_028564865.1 Zenarchopterus dispar | reverse complement strand
ATCTATCTAGATAGATAGATAGATAGATAGATAGATAGATAGATAGATAGATAGATAGATAGATAGATAGATAGATATACTGAGATATATAGATATATATATATAGACAGTTGTTTTTTATTTTTTATTTTTTTTCTAAAGGGTGCTATGTCACACAGCCTCGCCCTCATATGATTTGTTCCTCTGTTAAAGTGCACATCCATGAATTGTATCTGCAGGACAGGAGTCCCCAAACTGGCTTTTCTTGTTTGTCTGTAACTGGCTTCGCTTGTCTACCTCTCTCTCAAACACACACACACACACAAGTGCACACAAGCAGTGCCAGCGGATTGTTACTTATTGCTACAGGGTTTGGTCAAGTGCAACAAACACCCAAAAGAAAAACAGCAACAGTGTTTGCAAAACAGAGTTGGAACTTTCTGCATGCACATTTCTAATAGGTAACTCATGACATCTGCTGAAGGACAAAGATGCTCAGAGTTCAGAGCATATCAGAATCTGCAAAGCAGTGAAATATGTAAATGGCCCACTTTGTATAGTTTACAACCATTCAGTTCACTGTTAAAGGATTTAATGCTGATAGAAGCTGAATTCTTCAGTGCATGAGACTGCTCCTGTGTTCATCTTTGTTACCTGCTTTATTAGCAGCACCTCTCATTTCATGGGAGCTCATGGTGCCAGAGTTGTCTGTGTCATGACTCTGGAAGATCTCCTACATGATGCACACAGACATTGGTTGTACATACAGCTGGGTGTTCCAGCATGACTGGAAAATATTTAAAAGCACTTTTAAAAGCACATCCTACCAGGTACTTCTGGATTTTGTTCCAAAGCAAGTGGAATTCCAGCAGTCCCAACTTGTCACTTTCATCTTTCTGGAGAATATTAAGGTTTATGAAAGAACAGAATAAAATCTAACAGTGCAGATTATGATGTTAGCAAAGTCACAGAATATGTATTTAAAGTGTTTTTGTGCTTGCCATGTTTAAAGGGGGCCTACAAAATAACAATCTCTTTTTCTGTGCTGAGAGTATTAGTTTGTGTATCTGAAATAATTTGAGTGTATTTGGTTAGTCGGTTCCTGTTATTTGTGGTTTAGGTGCAGACAGTTTGGTGTGTGCTTGTGTGAGTTGTTTTTAAGTTAGATACTATGTGCTTTCTCACATGTTATGGGAACAATGCTAAGTGTTTTTGACCAAATTTATGTTTGCATGGTTGCACAAAGCTGTACTACCAATTTCAAAAGAGCCACACTCTGTGGCTGCTACAAATTGAGCTGTTGGTTTTCATTTTTTTAAAAATTAAACTTAAAGCAAGTCACACACACAATACATTAAAATTTCAGAAAACTGTGCCAAACTGTTAAAAATGAGGCATAAAAAAGGATACATCCATCAGACTGACTATGAGGCGACCTGTCTCGAGGCTGAATCCACTTGTCTTGATGTCAGACCCTGCAAGAAATTAAGAACAAAGAACGTCCTTCAATTCAACTAAGTCTTATGAAGATAAAGAAAATACATGTCAGTTAATTCTAATCCAGCTTCTTTTGGCACTTACGGTGAGAAACAACGTTGTTCAAAATGTCAATCAGTTCAAAGACAGATACCTCCATGTCCTGTGTGAATAGATCTCATTATAACCAGGACTTGAAATCACCAAGTTCAGAAATCCTTGGTTTAAAGTGAGTGCATGTGCAACTAAACTTACGCTGCCAGAAATCTGCATGAAGATGTTCTTGAAATGAGGATCCACATCACTTTCAGATATCTCGTCCTGTGAGAGAAAATTTCGAAAAAGTTTGGTAAAAGCGCTGACATTTGGGATGACCGGCAATTAAGCAGTGCACTCCTGTCTTTCTTAGTTTTATGGCAGACTGAAAAAAAAAGCCTTAGGAAGTCTCTTAAATGGATGCATGAACACCTGATCACTCAGAAAGCCATCTTACCTCCTCTATTTCAGCGTTAATCTTCTCCTCCAGTTTACTGGAAAGAGAAAAAGACAACGTGAGGACATTCATTGTGCACATAAATAGCACTGGCATTAAGCTGAACGTGAATTGGGACTATTTCAGATAAGAAGCCACTAGATGGCTGTACAAGCTAAAGCTTCAAGTCCTTCATACCCGGCCTCAGCCTTTTTCTCTGAGAAGACTCTGAGAAGGAAACTGCCATTCTTGTGAGGCAAGAAGGTAGACGGGACGATGGCATAATCTCCGGGAGGAAGCCGGAAGCGGTCACACACTTCACGTGTGTTGATGAAAGTGCTGCTCATGGCCACAGCTCTCTGGCGCAGCAGGACGTCAGGACCGAGGTGAACGTTGGTGCAGCCTTTGTACTAATGAGACAGGAGTTATTGATATTTGTGATGTCTACTGTGCTTTTTTACTTTTAATGTAAAATTCAATTAGTCTTTTCTAAAAATTGTGGAAATACAGACCTCCTCTGGGATCTGTAAAAGGAAACACATTTGTGTTAGAAAATCACTTATTTCAGTGAAATCTCTGCTTTCATGTGAAATATCAGATTACTTTGCAACACCTTATAAATGGCAAAGCCAATGGTCTCGAGGCTGCGGTTCAGCCTCATCTGCTTTCGTCCATCTTTTTGCATCAGCCCCACCAGAAAGGTGCATCCATCTTCCCCATCTAGAGGATCATCATCCACATCCTCGAGATGTATCACAAACTGAGGGTTGGATGAGAATGTGGCTGGAGCACACAGAGGAGTAAAAGCTTTTACATGAGGAACCATAACTGTACTTCTTGTTCAGACATGCCGGTTTCTGTCAAACCTGAGTGATTGCGGCAGCCGCCAGCAGTGGAGCCGACCCGCCACAGCCCTTCAAACTGGTAGTTGTTCCAGTGGCCAACGTCATCACTTGTGAGTGTGTCTGGGGTCAGATTGCAGATCTCCAGCCTGGAGAAGTGCCTGATGAAGTCTGAATAGGACATCCTGGGGAGACGTTCGCTCTTTTTAGCATGTGTTTATCTTTTGAACAGTGGTGGTTTATGAGCTCAGGAGGATGAATCATCTTCGCACCAACCGAGACAAATAAAACTTTAGAATTGTGGAAAACAAAATAGAACAGAACAGTGGACTTACCAGAACTCTCCATCTTCACCCACATGGTTTAACTTAGATTTTTCATCTTCACTGACATAGTTCCATTCACTGGATCTGTTTTTGAAACAGCATTAATAAATGGTAGCTGACTGGTTATATTTACAGGTTATTAAATATTTACCCGTCGCTCCAAGGCCCCGTCCACTCCACCTGTCCCCAGGGATTCCTGATGCGGACCAGCTGAACTGGCCTGCCTCGAAAATTAACCTGAAAGAGGAAACATGAGTTTACACCCCTGTCTAGTCTACACAAAAATGATGAAAACAGAACGTAACATGGTGTTGACACTTTAAATAAATTTCATACCTCCTCTGCACCTGTTACACTGTATGCATGTCCCTTTACAAGCTTTAAAGCTGTGACTGCCTCTGTCTCATAGGCACTGGTGATCTGCAAGAAGTAAAACATGTTATTGTTGTTTCTATTGCTGTTTTGATATTGTCATGGTAGTTAAAAAAAAAAAGCATAGAAATGAGGCTTACATCAATAGAGCAGCCCAGCAGGGAACCACGGCTCAGGGCCTTCTGGATGATTTGGAAGAGTTGCGGTGGAGGCTTACTTAAGTTGTATATTTCTGCTATTCCTCCTGTAAAATCCTCAAAACCCTCAATAGTGTTTCCTCCCGACAGCGCTTCATAGCTGCTGTTCAACCTGTCAGATGACGAGATGGAGAGGATTCATTTGACAATACATATATTATTTTATTTAGAACTGTTTCACATTTATACTTTATGTTTTGAAGAAGCAAAAGATTCAAAGAGGAGCGGTCCATACTTTGCATAGGCTTTCTCCAGCAAAGCGCTCCAGAACTCTGATCCTTCCTCTGAGTGAACAAACAGCAGCTTACCATCTTTGGTGGGCAAACGGTCATCAATTACCACATCCACCCACTCACCATACTGCCAGAACTGAGGGGAAACACCAAAAATACAATGTCAAACAAATCGTAAATAGCATTTATTCAGCCTATGCACCATTTCTTCTTTTTGAGCCCATTGTTGTTACCTCTTCTCCTCATCCTGCAGCTATGACAACAAACACTTGAGTGTTTGTTGTCATAGCTGCAGCTTGCTTGATATAACACTATGGATAAAACTTTTCCTCGGGGTTGGGCTTCAAGGACCTGTGTAATATTGTTTGTTATTAGGTTAGCACTGTTAAGTTATTATTTGATGGTGGTGATTTTAAGCCATTGTTTTGGTTTACATATCTATTTGAATACTTTTCATGTACAGTAAAACAGTAAGAAAACTAATAAGTCTGTGATGTGATGTGGTAGGAGAAAAACCTATTGGAAGGGGAGTGTTAGTATGCAGAAAACAAAGAGCTTTGCCTGACCTGAAAGTGAAAAATTCCAGCATAATCTTCAGTGAAACTCTGTCCAGGGGGCACCACTCGAGCCAGGATCCTCTGGTCAAGGGTCAGAGAGGCTATGGCAGCCAGCAGCCAGCAGTCACCTGCAAAGTATACATGATCACACATTCTGAGAATATACTCTCCAACACGGTATATAACAGAAAAAACAAATAGATGTTTTTTTCTTGTGCAAACTTAATGGCAAAATGGATAGTAGGTTTGTCTTAAAATATCTGTGGTTCCTTATAAACAATGAATCAAACAAACAAAAAACATATTCATGTTGTCTCTGCACACGTACCAAGAGCTCCTTGACAAATGTCTGTCCTTGTGGCTCCATCGTCAATGAACTTTGGGTCGGAACATAGCTCCTATGACAAATACAAAAGCTGAATGAATCTAAGAATTATTTTTTAACTCACGCAATAAATAACAGCTCTATCTTTTTGTTTGATTGCTTCTGTTTCTTTTCCATGGGTTCTTACCGTTGGCCTCTTCCAAACAACGCCCCTGGTCTTTGATGAGTATGGCCCCAGCTCATTGTAGCCCAGAGACTTGCGTTCAGCTGGAAAGCAGCCATCCTCAAAGAGGCGTCCGCTCTCCAAACACTGCCGCCGCAGAGACTCATAATCCTGCTGGCAAAACATCACAGCCTTCTCATTGGTGCCGATGCCATCCTTCCTCTCCTGCTGGTGGGCCAGTCGACCTGCTGTGGATGTCATCCTCCTCTCTCTGTTCGTAGACTTCCAGGAGTTAGGTTGAATTCGGAGATGATCTTTCACCAGATGAATGCAATCCACACTTGCTCTTGTCTCAGTCTGCTTTATAGCTGCTTCTCGTGAGGGGAAGATGAGGTTAGATTACAGACAGGGCGGGACCTCCACAGCACAGGTGAGGCGGACAGCAGTAACCCTAAGCTAAGCAAATCCGTATTGTGACAGGTGAGACCACAACTGAAACACAAATAGGGACACACCTGAAAACATCTACAGTAGAAGCACCATTGCTTCATCTGGGAATTCTGTATGTATCTTTTGCATCATTTTTCTCTCACTTCAAAGTATTTTTGTTTGAAATAATTGTTTATATAAACTACAGAAATCCATAGAAATGCCATAAAAGAATAATAATAATAATAAATAAAAAGAACCCTTGGAAAGGATTAAACATATACAGCTTACAAATAAAATCCTTGAGCCTATTTATTAAAGCAATAGTTTAACTGATCATAAATATGAATAAGAAATTAAAAACATTGCAACACAGCATATCCACCCAGTCAACAAGTGTTGAGTTATATCCTTATCTTGTGTTTACATCCTCTACAATGAACATTAGCATGCTAATCCTTAGACAAACAGTTCTTAAGTCAGTATGATCAGGAGTTAAACTGATGAGATGATACAATTCAATTTACTATGCACATGGTTGATATGTGTGCCTGAGGTATGTTTGTATTCTTTGTATATACAAATGGTTTTTTTTTTTCATAGTTAAAACTACATATCAGTTAAATATGAAAAAGATAGACAACTCATAAAGCACAGTTTGGCAGTTTGTTTTACTAGGAATTTGGGGCATCTGGGATGTTGTAAATAATAGTGCAGGAAATTCAGAATGTATGTTTATAACTGCTTGTGTCCCGTGTGTATGGGTGTAACTTTGGTTTGAGTCAAAGTTACAAGTTACAAGTGAAAAGAAGAGTTGGGGTCCTCCAGCAGAGAGAGGCAGTGACTTCATTTCCTGCCTTTCTACATAAATTGGGACTATAGTGACACAAAATCACCCATATAATTCATCTGGACATAATCATATATTCTGCCAGAAAGCATGGTTCCAAAATACTTATGAGAAAAGGCTATCCTATATTCTGTATTATTAAATGTAAGGGCAATTGACTAAAAAAGGAGAGAGTAATATTATGAAATTAAAAGTTTTCACCATTTATTTGCATTTTGTGTGTGATCAGTTTTGAAATAAAGTAAGTCAGTTCCATTGTTTTTTCCATTTATATAACTCTGTGTATGAACGGTTTAATCTAACTTTGTGTTTCTGCTTCTTCTTGTCTTGAACTCTGTGTTTTGATCCAGTTCCTCCTCACCTGTCTTAACATCAAAAAAACAAAAACACAAAAGCACAAATACTGAAAGGAAAAAAGAGGCTAAAAACCATGTTTGAAACATTGTTAGTGTAGCTCTACATTTTCTTTGATTAAGCTTTATATTTTCATCAGTCCTGTGTTCACTTCATATGTAAACTTCTTACTTTCACTAACAACAAATCAAAATCATCTTTCTACTGCAGATAGCCTCTCTGCAGATCAGAGTTTCTGCAGCTGTCTCATCTTTGTTTCTATTTACAAAAACAGAATTCATTCAGAATTCATACAAAATATTGAAAAAAGCTCAAAATAATGCATGCCAGCACTGACTGTTTTTAATGAAAAGGTTATTTTAAAATTAAAAAAAAAAAAGTTCAAATGCAAAATAAATAGGGGTATCATATACTTCTATTTGAGTACCATTCTGGATACATTTGAAATCTCTAGATCACATGGTTATAAAGTTATATTTTTAAAAAAACGGAATATCGATAACAAACATCGTTTCCCCATATAAAAAACACTATTGTTTTAATTGAATGGAGACCTGAAATGCAATACAATCAATGTGTTTTATTTGACTCTTTGAGTGCAACAATTCGGCTTGGGTTTAGACAAGGGCATAGTATTAGCGTGGACAGTGGGGACATGTCCCCACCAATATCCAGCGTTTACTAAATTGTACCTCCCAATGATGTTGACTCCACCCTTTGCAAAAAAACAAAAACGAACAAAAAAAAAAAACAATAAAAATAAACCCCATGTCAATGGGTTTTTAATGATGGTACACAAAGAGTTCAATCACATTCTCTTCCCCACTACCGTAATGTCTCGTATATCAGCCCAAAGCTGCTTGTCAGCTTTCAAAATTCGTTAGAATTACGTCGACAATGTAAACGGTCGAAGAGTTACGGTATTTCAAAGAGTTACGGTATTTCAAAGATTTACGGTATTTCAAACAGTTACGGTATTTCAAAGAGTTACGGTATTTCAAAGAGTTACGGTATTTAAGAATATGTGTCATTTTCAGTTTCAGCGACAGCATTTAAGGTAAACTACTATGAATTAATAAAATCACAGAAAATGTCCAGCACACTTGGATTTCTGCTTGAGAAGTGTACAAACTCTGTTCCTCCACAGGTTCAAAATTCTTGCAGGGAAAGCAAAAAATTATTTCTCTCCACTGAAAAGGTTAAGCTGCGACGGACTGGCGAGCTGTCCAGGGTGTACCCCTGCCTATCGCCTACAGTGGGCTGGGATAGGCTCCAGCAGACCCCCGTGACCCAGAAATGGATTCAGCGGGTTCAGAATATGGATGGATGGATGAAAGGGTTAAGAGAAAAATAAGAGAAACTATTTAAAAAAGTTTAAAAATAATGTTTTTCTTCATATTGTTTCTTTATTCAGTTAAAGTTCTTTTTTTTTATAGTTAGAAATTTTCTTTCTCCAAAGATGTAACGTTATCACTACGTGAGAATGTACAACATCTATAATATGATAAAGGACCTCCATTTATTTCGTTGTAAGGGGATTCATATATGTCCCCACCAATGACTAAAGCTTGTCCAGTTGATTTGGAGACCGGTGAAAAGAAAAAATCTGCAGCGTTTCAGCAGTTGGTAATTTTTTGACGGTCCCTAAATCAAGCTGTGGCTGACTGGATATCTGTCAAATGTCCCACATAAAACTAACTTCATCCTAGTATTCAATGAGAGAGCAGCCCCAGACATTTCTATGGATAAAACAGATCCAACCCCTGCAAGAATGCACTCAATACCGTTCACCTGGGCAGTCTTGCCGGCTGGGTTGTTATAACTTTCGGTGACAAATGTATAAAGGAACTTGAGGGGGGGCTGGAGGGTTGGGGGGACACGACAAGGACCTTGACACCCCTGTCCCCATTGGAAATTACATCTATGATTGTGTGTATCGATATATTTACATGTATGTAAGACACTATACAGTATTTTCAGAGTAACATCTTGCATGACATAAAATACTGACTAAACTGTATAACTGATTGAAGATGTCAAATGCAGGTTGTCACCTTTGAGAGTAATTCTTTATTCTTTAAGGATTGTCATATAATTGAAATTAATTTCATATTTATTTTTTGGACAAAATAACAATATTTGGAAATGTAATTGTACATCGTGTCTTAAGTTATTTGTCTTCCCCGTGGCAGTTAGAGGTTTTTGCCGCCTCTAGCGGCAGAGTGATGTAACGACAGACAGCTGGTGGCTCCTCCCCCTTGTAGCGGATGGTCTCTTGTGCAGTGTGCGCGCACGCGTTAACGCGCGGGAGAGGGTTGGACCTGATTCCCATGCAAAGTGAAGTTCCCCCTTAACAAAAACAGAGATTGACAGCGATCATCAGTCTGGGGTTCGTCCAGAAGGAGCCGGGAGCTGTCTTCTGAGCGCCGGTGAGTGATTTACGCAGCCCGAGGCTGAAATCTCTGCTGGTTTCATTGTAACGCAGGGAATCGTGCGATCTGTTGCATTTAATGTACAGCGCGATGCAGGGTCTAAGAATAGTCAAAAATGTCTATGTTGTTTCAGTGATTTACATAGATTCAGCTGCTTAATTTCTCAAATGAATGAGTGCAATTTTAAACCGCAGCTCGGTCAGAAATCCTTATTATCGAGCCGCAGGCCGGTGGCTTCCAGGCAGGCCTACTTGTACTTTTGGACAGGTGCTGTAAACAGATTGAGTTTATGCTTCATGGCACACACTCTCTTGATAGCCGCAGGCCCGAGAATCCCCTTAAGAATATACAAATGTGCAAAGTGTCCAGCGTAAGTGTGTGGTTAGAGTTGGCTCCTGTGCAGTGATCTGATAAAGGGGCTGTTGTTGAGGTTGAAGTCCTATGGATGACATCATCACCACCCCAGCACCGCATAGACCAGCTTTTCTCTGACCAATTGTGGGAAATGGTGATGTCCTTTTGACTGTCAAGCTGCAGTGCAGAGAGGCATTCCTGCAGACTCTACAGACATGTGGGGCCTCAGTGTGGGGATGCTGCCCCCCCCCCCCCCCCCCCCCCCCATCCCAAACACACACACACACACACTTCGAACAATGTTCCTATCAAAGGCCTGGCCTTTTCTTTTTCTTTTTTCTAACAAACAGCCATATTATCCAGTAATATGATCTTTCTTTTTCTTTTCCATGGATCTCTTGTTTCTTCTGTTTCCTCACCACCATAACGCCATTCAAGTTGTCTTTTTTTGACTCTCAGCACCCGAACTGCTGACCAAACTCAGCTCATTAGAATTCCTTCGGAGTGGAGCCAGAGCTGCATAATGTCCCAGTTTGAGCTAGCTTTGAGCTTTGAACAGCAAGTTCGGCACACCAGTTGTATTTAAACTTGGTTGAAAGATGTAACACTGCAGGCGCTGTTGCCCTTGCATTAAGTTTCTGCAACTCAGTATTGAAATTATGTGAAAGGTGAAAACACATTGTCATTCCCAGAGCCAAAACATCATTGAATGACCTTTCTCTCTTTCTTTCTCATTTTTCCTCTCAGCCTTCCCACAGAGAAAAGGTATCACATTTCTAACTTATTTCCTTTTCCTTTCTTTTTTGTCATCCTTGGGCTTGCTGTGCTTAAGGTGCTCATCTTACTACTTTTCATCTGTACAGGCTTTCTGTATGCCAGATATTTGCTTTTAACTGAGATCTTAATTGCAGCACAGCCAGTCATAAAGATTTGTTACACGGTAACTAACAGTTTTAACTCAACCCTCTCACAGAAAAACAGACCGAAGACAAAATATTAATTGGAAATCACTTGTTTTTGTTGATTTAATTTGTTAAATGTTAAGTGTTTTACATTACATTCTAGTCATAAAGTTTTAAATGGTGTCTCCTAGTTTTTACAACTTTGAAACTTGTAAGAACTCCTGAATTATAATTTAGTTTTCATTTTGTTGAACTAAAAGTAAAATGTCAGTTATTCTACAGTTATTTACTAAGGTTTTAAAGTTTGTCGGTAACTTAATCGGGGCACTGACTAAACAGAAAAGACCTAACCTCATTTTTATCACTTGTTACAGCCTTGGCTTTGTGCTGTTTGCAGGCTTACAGCACATAGCACATGTGTTATCTAAAATTGGGTTACCAGTTAGTTGAAAGCATTCTTCTTCCTAAACACACTCCCATTCCTTATTGCTGTGCTGTAACTCCCAGACAAGAGCGTGGTGCTGTTTAACTTGCTGCTATTTATAGATGGCACCGTGCATGCCCACCCACCAGCTCCATATTTTTGTCTTGCACCAGTATGCATCCAGCCGGGGGGATATCTGCGAGCATATACGCCAACAGGCTCCGGTCAGAGGGCATGGGCTCCAAGGACCAAGCTGTGCTCTTCGCCAATCAGGACTATGAGGCACTGAAGCAGGACTGTGTGGAGTCAGGGTGCCTGTTCGAAGACCCCTGCTTCCCTGCTGAGCCTCCATCTCTGGGCTTTAAGGAGCTTGCACCATACTCCTCTAAAACAAGAGATGTGGTTTGGATGAGACCCACGGTGAGAAAACTTTGAAATAAAATTAATGCTGATTTCACATGTGTACTGTTTAGACACATTTACACATTTCAGACCTAAAGCTATATCTAAACTGGTCATTGTTTTGGACAGCCGTATCAGTCTTAAGCAAGGTTTTATATAACAGGATATGATGAAAAAAATAAAAACATAAAAACCCTCTTGGATAAATATAACCTCTGATGAACCTCAGTGCCTGACATATTACACTGTCTTTGTTCATTTAGTAAAAACATGAAAATGTTTTTCTATATTGATATAGAGAAAGTTAGCATAGCCATGATTCAGAAGTTTTTAAAACCACTTATAGCAACAATAATCTCAAGTAATTATTTTCTTTATGATGTTGTAAGTGTTTGACACCATCGTGGAGTAATTTTGGCCCAGTCCTCTTTACCATGTTATTACAGTTCACTGAGGTTTGGATTGATTTATGTGCAACTCTTTATGCTACACCATCATGAGTCCTGGTCTTTGATTGGCCATTTCATCACCATAATTCTGTTTCTTTTCAAGTATTCACATGTGTATCCAATTTAAACCAAACGGTTAAGGGAAGGCCTCATATTTGACTTTGAATACTTCAGTATACAACAGAGTACATAGTTGACTCATTGACTGAAAGTACTAAGTCACATGGCATCAAAGCAAGCCCAGATCATCACTTCTCCACCACCATGCATGTCAGTTGGTACAAAGTGCTGATACAGTTTTTTTTTTTTTTTTAGCTAATCAAAGTACTGTGCATAATGATAAAATATCGTATCTCCTCTTAAGCTTTGTCTAAGTAACATTGTTCCAGACGTTTTGTGGTTTGTTCAGATTCAACATTACAAATCTAAACAGCAGAGCCACATTCTTTTTAAAGATAAAAGTCTTTCTCCTAACAAGTCTTTCAAACAAGTGATACGTGTACTTTTCCTAATTGTACTGTTGTAAATATTTAACATGCTAACTGAAATCTATGTAATATCAACTGCATCCTTTTTCTTTTTTTTTTTGCAGTTTCTCTGAGCTTTGCTTGTTCTGATCTTGTTTTGAACTGTCTGTGAGTCCTCTCCTAGAAAGGCTGGCAGATGTCTTGAATACGTTTCACAAATGAATAACTCACTGTAGATTGATGGATTTCAGATTATTTAGAAATGGACTCATTGCCTTATCAAGATTAATGAGCGGCTAAGATCTTCTCTAAGATCTTTGCTGATGTCTTTTCTCTTTGACATTAAGTTAATACAGCATAAATGATCCTAACCAACAAAGTACCAAAACTTCACCTTTTCAAGAGGTGTTCACATTTGCCGATGATCAATGAAGTGCGTCAGTTATTACTGTCTTTTCCATGGAAGCAGTGCGGGTGTACTGAACATTTTAAATTATTTACATTTTGGTTTAGTTTTTTCTCATTCTCTACCTAAATAGCAGAAAGATTAATTTGTCATGACTTTGCAATTCAGAAGGGATGTACTTTGTCCTTCACATGACTGTAAACAAACATATCAGTGACACTGTCTCATGTCATGTCTGCAAACCTGGGCAGAAGGGGACAAGTAGCGACAGGAACTTCTCAAACCACTGCAGCTGCTGGTCTCATGCCATTCTCTGACCACTCCCCTGATCTGACATTTGTTCAGTGCCCCGTTAAAAATTGTACTGCACGTAGTGTCGGGGATGGAGATGGTTTTGATCATCGTCACTCAGAGATTCAGGAGATGTCCACTGTTGCACAGACGCTTTGATTTGTTACACAGTAACTAAAAGTTTTGGCTCAACCAGTTAATCTTTTTTTTTTTTTTTTTTACATTTCTCTATAGGAACTGACAGATGACCCCCAGTTCATTGTGGGTGGTGCCACCAGAACAGACATCTGTCAGGGAGCTCTGGGTGAGTCCTTAATGTTGAATGAAACATTAGAAAGACACAGCTGAATGGGAGTTGCTGAATATTTTCTCTCGTGACAGGGGACTGCTGGCTCTTAGCAGCCATTGCCTCTCTGACTCTGAATGAGAGGCTCCTTCATCGGGTTGTTCCACACGGCCAGTCCTTCCAAGATGACTATGCCGGAATCTTCCATTTTCAGGTTTTTTACTGATATGTTCTACTCTTTCTTCCATCAAGCACTTAAGATGGATAAAGTCTTGATTATTGCTCTGTGTTGCAGTTCTGGCAGTTTGGCGATTGGGTAGATGTCGTGATTGATGATCGACTGCCTGTCAAAGACGGGGAGCTAATGTTTGTCCATTCAGCTGAAGGCAATGAATTCTGGAGTGCACTCTTGGAGAAAGCTTATGCCAAGTACGTATTAAAAGTGCCTGCCTAGCTGCTACATTAATCAATATGCATATATGTATTTAGAGGGAAGTCATATTATGAAGAATTGCTGTTGAAAGCAATCAGTCTCAAGCGTGTTCTTTGTGTGCCATCAGGCTGAATGGTTCCTATGAGGCTCTCTCTGGGGGAAGCACCACAGAAGGGTTTGAAGACTTCACAGGTGGTGTGTCTGAGATGTACGAGCTGCGCAGTGCTCCTAGAGATCTGTACAAGATAATCGGCAAGGCTCTGGAGAGAGGCTCGCTGCTGGGATGCTCTATTGATGTAGGTGCTGAACACACTTCAGCGGCCAGTTGCATTTAAAAACAAAACAAACAAACAAAGATAGACAAGAAAACGACTTATTTAATGCTATTCAATTCATTCTTGCTGCAGTAAACCTGTTTTCATGCTGATACAGATCACTAGTGCCTTTGACATGGAGGCAGTTACGTTCAAGAAGCTCGTGAAGGGCCACGCCTACTCGGTTACTGGACTGAAGGAGGTCTGTTTTTGCGTGACTCACCTGTTTAGCTTCTCGTTATCACTATATGTTAAAGGTGTGGTTTTTAATTTCCTGTCACTCTCTTGCTATATAGGTTGATTACCGTGGCAACATTGTACGCCTTATCCGAATACGTAACCCTTGGGGCCAGGTGGAGTGGACCGGTGCCTGGAGTGACAAGTGAGTGTTCACAAGCAGCAATATAATTGTGTACTAAAGCCTTTATAGGCATATTTGTTGGTTTGCTCCTATTTTTGCTCCTATTTTATGATTGTCTGCCCTGCTGTGTTAATACTGGGTCTCACTTGTAGCTCCCCTGAATGGGATGAGATTGACCCTTCCGATCGAGAAGACTTGCACCTTCAGATGGAGGATGGGGAATTTTGGTAAGAGGAAGAGGTTTAGAGAATGCATTCTAAAGACAACAAATCAGTAAAATTATATATATATTAATATTTTTATTTTAATGCCATGTCTTCATTGAGTTGGGACAATGGCGTGTTTATCTCTTCCTTTCTAAAGGAACAGCAAGTCAGACCAGGTGATGAAATCATGAAAGAAAAATGTCATAGTCTTACCCAACGCAGTATTTTAAATTCTCAACAGTTTAGGGTTTTTTTTTTTTTTGTTCCTAATTATGTCTCATAATTTGTCAGGTGTTTTCATTTGATACATTTGAAGTTGTACCACAGAGCCTACTGTGTGCAGAATGCTCATTGACATTGTCTTGCTGAAATACTATAAGCAAAGGCTTCCTTGAAATAGACAGCTCCTGGATGGCAGCATTTGTGGCTCTAAAACCAGGTCACATAATCCAGGAGTAATGTTGCTGTAATTCAAAATCTGTTATTATTATTATTATTATTATTATTATTATTGTTATGTCCATTAATGCAACCTCACACCATCAAATGTGCTAGTTTTTGATCTTCATTGTTATTGAAAGCCAGATAAACCCTCTCATCTTTAGATCGGAGTGTCTTTCATTTTTAGGTTTTTCCATCTCTCCACAGAGACGACTGCAGCATTTTACGTTTTTACCTTTGTAAGGCAGCGTTTTACCTCGTGTGTACGTCCAGTGATAGATTGTTCTATAAATGTTCATGTTTCCTTCCTGTAGTTTTTCATAACATAATGATGTTTCATGGCATGATGAAATGTTTTTCAGCTAAATTTGCATTGAATTTGTTTAATTTAATCCATATTGTGCAGACTTTTTTTCTGACTACATTTAAATCCCCTGAACCTCCAGCCCATTCCTTTGTTGTCCCGTTCATTCCTATGGAACGTTTCCAACTTTGACAATTCTCAGAATTCTGAAACCTTTATATCTAATATAATCTTACTTTTATGAAGAAAAAGAACAACAATAGTATGAAATTAAGCTGTTATCCTATCTTCCAGGATGTCCTTCAGTGATTTCTTGCGGCAGTTTTCTCGACTTGAGATCTGTAACTTGACTCCAGACGTACTAAACGAGGACGCTCTCAGCCACTGGAACACCATTAAGTTCTACGGCACGTGGAGGAGAGGCAGCACCGCCGGGGGCTGCAGGAACCATCCCAGTGAGTTACAAACACACACAACAAAGATGCCTTTCAGGCGTACAGAGTGACCCCAAAAATCCTTATGTGATAAGTTCCCTGTTGAAGCATAAGCATGTTTTGTGTAGACACGTTTTGGATCAACCCCCAGTATAAAATCACGTTACTGGAGGAGGATGACGACCCAGACGACGATGAGGTGGCGTGCAGTTTTTTAGTAGCTCTCATGCAGAAGGACCGCCGCAGATATCGGCGTCAGGGTCAGGACATGCACACCATTGGCTTTGCGCTCTATGAGGTGGGAACAGGGATGGAAAATCAGCATGATCCCTTATTTCCTGAATGTTTTGGTCGTATTGCATTTTACTAATCACTAATGGTTTTCCTTGATGTTGTTTTCCAGATTCCAGAGGAGGTAAGCACAGATGGACTTTTTACATCCAGTTTAAAACTAAGTATTTTAATGATAATGCACATCATTTCAAACTTACCACATTTAGACCCATTTACTAAAAAGAATTAGTATTTTATCATACTGTTAATTCTGTTAATTTTTTTCCAAAGCATTTCTTCTCAGGTCCAGCTTTCACTCGGGTTCTGCACAGTTTACCACATTTATTGCACAGCTTTTGGGAGCTTTACCTTTATTACTTTCAGTAATCCAAAAATAACAGAAACATTTTGAATGGTAGTAACATTATCTTGAATAAATTGCCAGAAAAACCCACAAGGTCATTATGACTACTGTGCTGTTTCCTGTTACCCTCAGTACAGAGGCTGCCAGAATGTCCACTTGAAGAAAAACTTCTTTTTGAGTCATTCGTCATGTGCTCGCTCAGAGACCTTCATTAACCTGCGGGAGGTGAGCACACGACTGCGTCTGCCTCCCGGAGAGTACCTCATCGTCCCCTCAACCTTTGAGCCTGGCAAAGAGGCTGACTTTGTTCTTCGAGTCTTCACTGAAAAACAGTCAGAAACAGAGTACGTGCATATTTGATTTCCGTTTATGTTCTTTTGCTTCCGGTGTTTATAACATGTAGGAAAAGAAGCATCATAATAATATGTTTTCTGTTGCAGAGAGCTGGACGATGAAGTCTCTGCTGACTTTGGAGATGAGGTGTGCATCTGTGACGCCTCACTAACACCGAGGGAGATTCTTTTTCAAGATCAGGCTTTCTGTTTCACACAACTGTCTCCATACTTTATCTCCAACAGGAGGAAATAACAGAAGATGATATCGATGACTCTTTTAAGTCCATGTTTGCCCAACTCGCAGGAGAGGTAGGTTCTTCAAAAAAGGTCTCTTATTTGGTTCTTTGTCACTCATGTGAGTAATGTCATTAAAACTGTTAGCACATGGTTCAAAACCTTTCAAATTCTTTCTCTCTCTGCCTTTCCAGGACATGGAGATTTCTATTCGTGAGCTTAGGACCATTCTAAACAGAGTCGTCTCCCGCCGTGAGATTTCTATTTATTTTTAGCACAATTCTTAGCAGCTGGAGAGTTTACATATCACTAATACATCTCACATTCCTGTATTAGATTCCACTGTAGGCTTGTCTACATAATCCACTTCCTAAATGGAAGCCCTGCAGGCCTCTGTAACTCTGTCTCCATTAGCCAGACTGATTCAGATAAGTTTATGTTGTTTCAGACAAGGATCTGAAGACCGATGGCTTCAGTATGGAATCCTGCAGGACGATGGTCAACCTGATGGACGTATCCTCTTGACTTATCACACACAAATGAATCAAAAGTCTTGCTTTTCTGATTGAACGAGATGGAACAATATGTACAATTAAGAGAGTAGAATACTTGTGTAAACGTGCAGCTTCAGCCCTTGACCTGGTTTGTGCCAGAAAGACGGCAGTGCCCGCTTAGGACTTGTGGAATTTCAGATCCTCTGGAACAAGATTCGAAAGTGGCTGGTAGGATTGAGTAAAATATTAACAGTACACAAGCACTTAGACTCTTAGTATCTCTGTTTACATTTCTATCTTAATCTTGCAGGTCACTTTCAGGCAGTTTGATCTCGACAAGTCGGGGGCCATGAGCTCATATGAGATGCGACTTGCTGTCGAGGCAGCAGGTGTGATGCTCTTCGAGTCTCCTCTTTACATTTATGCAAACAGAATGAGCTGCAGTGGGACTTTGCGCCCAGTTTTAAACTTCTGATTTATCGTTGTGCAGGTTTTAAACTAAATAACCAGCTGAACCAGATTCTGGTAGCTAGATATGCAGAGAATGAAACGATCGACTTCGATAACTTCATCTGCTGCTTGGTCAAGCTTGAAGCGATGTTTAGTGAGTAATATTGTTACAGATGTTACCAAATATATGCATTGGATGGTTGGTTTTAATTCAGTGCCAGTTGCAACACAATTAAGACTAAAACTTTGAATTTAACAGGGTCTTTCCAGCAGTTTGACAAAGAGGGAACAGGAGTGGCTGAGATGAATCTCACAGAGGTGAGCGATGTAATGATGTCACTCCAGTTTTGTCGCTCTTTTCTGTTTCACTAACATTATTTCTTGCATTGCCAGTGGCTTTACCTGACAATGTGTGGATGAGGTGGCCTGACTGTACAGGAGGACGAAGTAATGGTATAGTGCCTGCAGCTCTGAAGATCCCTCTGCCTTTTACATGCTCGACCTCAGTGCAACTAAAACTGACTAAAAAGTAATATAAGAGCTGTACAGATGGAAACCAAAGTCTAACAAAGCCAAGTGTGTCCCAGTCCTATGTTAAAAACTATGCAAACCCCATCGTAAGAAGTAGTAATCATGAACATACATTCGTTCTTACCGTAAATGGGGGAAAAAAACAAACACAGCTTGTTCCTGTACGCAACACATCAGAAACTGTCCTGCTAATTTATTTTTACATTTCAGTAAGTTTTGTCAACATTGAAGTCATATTCTAATCATTTTTTACTATCCATAAATCTCATTAAAATCTGAAGTTTTTAATGTGTTAGTATAGTCCTTCTGAGACTCAAAGTCATTCTACAGGTATTTGTTTTTACCTGATTTGATTTTTTTTTTTGAACAGGAATAGATCAGTAGTTTGTTTCATACTATGACCTCTAGGTGGCAGCACAGAACTAATTTACTATCTATTTGTCTACACCAAGTAGGTTTAACATTTTCAGTACTACAATGTTTTTCTTCAGTTTTAGCAGCTGATTTTTTTCTTTTAAATTTGCACTGAAACTTTAACCGTTAGAAAACCTGTTAGAAAAGTTGCCTCACATAAAATGCTACTACTGTAAATCATTTCACTCAATTGATACTAACAGGAATCGCATGATACAGAAAGCCTCATATGTATACTTATTATAGTAGAGGTTAAAATTGTGCCAGTCATGTTTTGTCTTCTCAATGTATGTTGTGCCTTCAATAAATATTTTCCCTGAAAAGCTTAACCTTTTTTGTTCAAACTGTAAGCTTGACCAGCTTTGCTGCTAAAAGTGCACAGACAATATTGTGTTCAAGGTAAAGGTCATGTTTATTGTAAGCATAAAGAGGCTTTGGTTAAATACCAGATGTATTGACAAAGACTGTATATATATCTTGAAACCAAGCACAACACTGTAATGATCCTTTTAACTTTACTAAAGACCTTGCAAGTATATAAAAGGAATAAACCTAACAATATTAAATGATGATGTTAGACAAATGAACTTGCAATTGCCAAGACTTTGGAGTAATCTCCCTCCCTTTCTCGTAGCTTTGTGGGTATGGGAACTTTAATCCTTGTTCCTGTTGGGTTGCCATTGTCCTCGATCAGAACAACGTTGTTTGAATCAAAGCGTGGGTTCATGCACTCTCCGGGCATTTTGTGTCCAACGATTAGAGCTTTCTTCTTCTGTCCTTTGATGGCAAGCAACACTCTGTCGCCAACTTTTCCAACGCCATTCTTGGTGTAGACATGGATTACTCTCGGAGGACGATGATATGGTGTATTTCCAAGAGAACTGTTGTCCACGACACGAACCCTTGTCATTTTTTGAATGGCAGCTGCGACAGCAGATACACTGACAAGATAAAGGGTAAATTGGTCAAATGAAGTCAAGTCTACCATGAAATTATTTGTGTATGAATATCATAGATTGTTGCAGTTATGCTTTTCCACAAATATGGAACTGGCCTAATTATTTTAACACTTCGAATGCCAAATACTGTTTTTATAGAATATCAAAAAAAAAAAAAAAAAAAAAGAAACAAAAGCCAAACAAAACAAAACATAAAATGAGTTATTTTCCATATAATACATTTTGGGTGACTGGGGTTTTTATTTCTTTAAAGATCAACCATCACTAAACCAAAAATTAACAACAATATTGATTGTAATACCTTATTTTGTGTATTTATATTTCTTTTATCATTCAGAAATTGTTAGTTTTTGAAGCATAGGCCTATTATGGGAAAATGTTGCAATGATAAGCAGATTTTTACTATTTTTCTCCAAAATAAAACCCTGACATTACAGAATTTTTTAATTATATGAACGAAATAATTAAAGAAATATGGTTTTGATGGGACTCAATTAAACTTTTTCGGTTTTTCACATATTTAAGACCGATCTTTAGCTTCAGCTTTAGCTGAGAATGAAGAAATACAAGTTAAAAATAACTGAACATTTACCCCCATCTATTTTTTTTAAGTATTTCTACAGCTCTACCATAGGACTTTTTTTGCATCAATTCAGGCAGATCAATAAATAAAATAAAATAAAAATTTTGTATTGTTCTACCAAGTGTAATCGTCTTATCTACTGTAAACAACATATTTAATTTAGTATGAGCAGACCTTCAATGTACTTGGAAAGTTGTTTTTTTTTACCTAAAAGACCTTTGAAGAATGGTGGAGGACGTCTCAACGAGGAGGCCAGAAAATGAAACAGAAAGCCGGTGCAGAGCCATAGTTAAAGCAAAACTGTTGTCTGCAAAGAGAAAATATACATTAGCAGCTAATAAGCTACAGGGTTTGCTAATGATCACGCTAGCGTCATTTCACTTTACATGGTGACCAGACAAAAGCTCATCACGGAGAAGAATAATTTCTGATTTGTAAACTTTTTTTGACCAAAACAGAATACACGTGTACACAATTGTATAAGAAAACGTAACAATAAATATCCAACTCGCTAATACTCCGATATTACCCTTCTATCACGCTCCATGCCAATGTCAAAATGTTGCGTCATCAGCGGGCGACTAATTTGTTTTAGCCTATTCTCGGGTTAGCTAAATGGTAAAGAATAAATATTTATAACGTAGAATAATGCTTTAATGTCGTACGTTCTGCTATCCAATCGTTTGTTCCCGTAAAGTTGTTAACATAAAAAGGAACAAAAAAATACGTTTGCCTTTTTTAGACGTCATAGAGATGCGCAAGAGAAAGTATAGAAATAGTAGAGAATAGACGTTACACAAGCGGAACAACGAAAGCTTTTGGCATGCAAAGACGCATGCGTTCTCTATGTGTAACGTATTTCTGTAAAAATCACAGTCTTAAGCCAAACAGAGTTTCCTGCAGTTGAACTGGTTGGGTTAGTGACTGTCGTTCAACCGGCTGACAGACTTGACACTGACAGCGTAGTTCTGTTTGTCAATATTAACAGCTAGTACGTCTGTGTAGCTATCGCCGTCTGATTTGCCTAAGTTTTTACAGACGCCAGTCGCTGAATTTAGATTACACAACAGTTGTTAGATAGCCTCCACCTGTTATTGACTATATCGAAGAGCTAAGTTGGCTAACGTCACCACAGTGGATTGCTAGCTTATATAAGCAAAGTGTGACATTTTCTTTGCCTCTGCTGCGTATCATATTAAGGTAAGTTGTATTTCTCATGTGGAAACTAGAGAGTAATTGGTATATCATGACAAAAAAAACCCAAAAAACAACTGTTCCATCGCACTCTAACAGTAGCAGCAGCTTGTCGGCTACGCCTCTGGTAAACTTAATAGATGCCCTGGGAACAATGAAGGAGTAAACACATCCCGTTACCATTAGCGCGAGGCTAACTTGTCCAAGTATTACGAGATAATCTGTTCCCATAATTGATTCTAAAAAAATTTTTTCTTCATAAAATAGTTGGTACTAATTATTCTAGTCTCGTTATGAAATAACCCATTGTGATGTTAGTGATATTAACGATTCTACAGCCTATACGCGCGATGAAAACGCCTGGATATTTGACTTCTCAGTGACTAAATATCTCATTTTGTGGGGTTGAACAATGGCGATAATAGGTTTTTCAAATGATTTAAACATTCTTTTGTAATATTTCCTCTTTTGGAAAATGACGTTTTGCGTGAAATACGTCGATGAAAGTCCAGTTTATAATTTGCCTATTTAGCAAAAGGTTAAGTGGTTTTTTTTTTCTCTTTTTTTCCTGAAGATTACCAGCGCATGATCAGCAATTCTTCTTGGGGAAATTAACAGTATCAGTGTGAACTGCGGAACGTACCGACATTGGTTTCACTGTAGACCGATGACTAGCTCGACTGTGGTAGTTAATGCTCTGTCTCCTTGGTGTCTGCAGAGCCTATAAAGGGATAAGCCTAAGTTGGATGCTAGCGGTCATACTATTTTGCAGTATTGTGCTGTTGTACAGGGACATTGATGTGTCTTGATTGAAGCTTTTCCAGAAAGAAGCATCAGCCTGACAGAGTTCAACTCATCAAAATTTCATAAAAGTGGAAAGCAAAGATCCCCACCAGCACTTATCTTTACTTAGTGTCATATCGGATACTTTCCCCTCGTGTTTTGTGTCTTCCTGTGCTGAAACCCCGGTCATCCATGATTCATTTATTTGTCTTTGTAAATAAGTCATAAAATTGTATGTTGAATGTAAAGTGTTGCAAGAAGTTGAATTCACCTCCAGTCATTATATGGCGAATTTGGATGGCCTTCATTTTAAATGAAATTGCACACTCACAAGACATCTACTGGACACTCATGGTCATTTATGTAAATAAAACAATTTATTGGTGGGTATCAATGGATAAGAATCGGTTTGTTCTGTCCTTTACAGTCAAAGGTACATCCATTGATTGTCCAATTCACTAACAGTATCTAGATTACTTTCACTGAGATAAGGTAATTAAATAGATTAATGTAACAATAACACTGTTTTGTGCTGGTTAATGGTCTTGAGTCACACTATAATCTTTCATTTCTTCACCATTTTATCAGTAGTATACTTTTAACCCAACTGTTACATTTCAGTTCACATATTTTTGTCCAACAAATACCGATTATGATTGCAAGACTTTCTGGCAGCTGAACTGCAACATTCAACTATTTCTTTTATGTTATTGTAATTTTACATAACCAATTGATGTGGTTATGCAACCACATTTCACTGATACCATCGAAATCTATGATTATCAATGCTCCGGCAGCTGTCAATAATTTACATGCTAATACCTACAAGGCTAATTGAAGCAAATTTTTCTTTTTCACCTTTTGACATATTAAGAGAACAGATTGTTATTGTTATGAAGCAAAATCCACATGCATTCTATTTTTAAAACATGGTTTTGATTGCACAATAGCAGTAGGAATGATAATGGATTCAAAACAGCATTTAACATACAGACTTTGAACACTGATAATATTGAGAAGTTGAAGTGTATGGGTAGAAATATACATAGGGCAGGTATGCTTTTTATAGGGTGTGTATTCTTCTTTTTCTTGTTTTCACAGTGAATTTTTATTACCAGCCCAAATGATGGAAACTTAATGAAGAAAAAAACACGACTTAACAATTTTTTTTTGAACGATTGGCTTTTTATTTTCAAATTTTATAGGGAAGTCTTTGAATAAAAACCTCTAACTCCATTGTTTTTTTTCTGCTAAATCTGAAGGTTGTAGCAGATGTGCTTGTGGAAATGAAGTTTTTCAGTTTGGTTTGATCAGTCAAAGCCAGTTTATTGTTGGTTACATGTGTGTCCTTTGTTAGAATATGTTTATGATGTCAAGAAGGCAGAGGAGTGTTTCTTTACAGCAGCAGTCTTACTTCATAACCCACTGGCATTGAGCATGGCTTTTTTTTAATGTAAAACAATGAGTCATGGTTGTACACTTTTATGGTAACCATTACAGTTGTGCATTGTCCTTCCATGCATCAAGATAAAGGTACATGAACACACAGGCTGATGTTTATTTAAAAGGCTGTCATCAGGTTTCTGAATGATGATACAGTTTCGGTGGCTGCTTGTTCATAACAGACCTGTTGCACCCCTATGCCCACATTGCTTTCTAAGGTTAATGGACGTGCAGTTCCTAGATTCAGCTGTCATATGAGACTACACCTGGGTGATATGCTTGGGGATATTTAGCAAATATGGCTCATGTATAATTACTCTTAATCAATGAATTATTCTACTTTTTTTCTTTTTCTGTTATGAAACATCACAATGACTTAGAAGAGGACATTGAAATGACACCCTTTAACCTAGACAAGGGCAGGTGTGTTGAGCTTTTTTTTTTTTTTCTTTTTTGAAAGGAATGGCTATTGCAGCTTTTTAAAGTAGCACAAAGTATTTTTGCTGTTTATATTATTTATTTCAATGTCATTTGAAGGAATATGTTATTTCTTTTAAGAAGTATCATACATCTTTCATGGTTGCCCATCCTTTTTATCGGCGAAAACCTCCCAAACTGACTTTGGACTTCTGTCTCGGTCATCTGTTGCCACAGCTGTGTGTCAGTTTATGGCATTATGTTGCACATCAACAACAATGGAAACTGGCTCAACAAGGTACAGTGGGACATCATGGCAAAGGCAGCAAGAGACATAATAAATTAACGATGAGAGAGAAAACTGGAAATACGCCGAGGTAAAGATCAAACAAGAGTAAGTCATACAACATGTCATAAAAGCAACTTGGCCTCTTTTTCTATAGGGGGGACCCTTTAACCTAAAATATCACATTTTCCTTTGTTGTTTGTGGCATTAAATGAAAATAAGCAGACAATGTTTTTAAGCTGGCGTGTTATCACATTGTCACTGCAAACACAGAGATGAAGGATGAGGCGGTGCTACACCATGACTGAGGAGAAAAGCAGATACGGGTATGGCTTTGTAGGGGAAACCATAGAGACAGTATGCCAGAGTTGTAACTGTGGCAGGGTTATAAAAATGGGGATGACGGGTAATGGAATTACTTTGGTTTCATTCTTGCTGATAGTGTTCAGCGCCTTGGCCAAATGCATAAGCAATAATTGACTTTCATTTTTGATATCTAAGAATAGCAAATGACCAGCTGCATGGAACTACAATAGCCAGTGTCTTGTGCTTTTTTGTTTACATTGAATCATAGAGGTTGATGTTTTGTGTATTGCTGTGTCTGGAACAAACAGACTAATTTTAGATTGAGTTTCAGGTATGGATTTTTCTCTTCTTTTACATTTATCCACTTCATGTTTATTTGTATTTTAAGAGCATGGGTCAGACTGATGACACCATAGCTCACAGGAGCCTACATGGCTGTTTGCAACAGGCATCAAATGGAAAGGATGGCGGAGTGCTTCTGTGTACTGAGTCATGCTATCAAGGAATGACTTGGCTGTTAAAGGAAACCTCATACATACATAATTTATTCATCAGTAGATGTGCCATTTTCTAAGTTCAACTTCAGGCACGTGATTGGGTATCAGCTTACTTCTGCCTCCAAAGAAGTAGAAGGATGCAAAACACATTGAGCTAGCAGTTTCAAGTACTTGAAATGTCATTAATCAGCAATGGTTAACGGGGACTGTGTCAAAGGAACTACAGGGGGATTGTGCCAGCACTAGATGGGTTGGGACACAGGGCTCTGTCATTATAATCACCAAAGTTATGTTGTGAGAGAAAAATTAGCAGAATGTGATGAAAATAACACTTTACCTACTGCTCTGTTTTTTAAATTGTTTTGCTTTTGAGTTAAGAAGACTGGATTTCACTTTAGATCAGTCTGTTGTTTAAGGAAGTGGAACTGGAAAGGCGTCTACAACAGTAAAATGACCCAAAACGTACCTTAATATCCAACATGACTCACGTAACACATTTATATTTGTAATACTACTGTCTCCTAACATGAACATCACTGGATATCTATAGTAGCTCTTGAAGTATAGAAACATAGAACTGAATTGAATTCATTTAAGCTCAATAATACCTTAATAACCTCTTAGGGAAAATATATTGTGCAGTTGCAAGTCATTTGGTGTGTAAGAGCATTTCAGGAGGCATCACAAATTATTATAACTGTGGAGAGGAACCATCTGTATGCCGGCAAACCTGAAGAAGCACTGATGTTTAATCACTGCATTGTGCAGAGGATGTGCCGCAGAGGATGTGCGACATTGTCCAATATAACTTACTTTTTTTTGTAGAGTTCATCTTTTTACAATCAGCTCCAGAGCCAGTCTTGAAGTTCTCACAAATCTGTAAGTGAGAGCAGGGGGAATTTCCTTAATAAAGAATAGATTGTCAACTAGTTTGGGTTTTCAATTCTTAAAGTTATTAGCAACATAAAAAAACTTCTTCTAGCATCATTGCAGGGGAATGTCTGCTTTTAAATCCTAGTTTGAATCCTGGCTGTCGGCTTTCCTGTGTGGGGGGTTTGCATATTCTCCACATGTCTACACATATTTTCTGTTACTCTGACGTCCTCCCATAGTCTTAAAAACATGCATGTTGTTTGTCTCCTTGCTTGTTCAGGCTGTATCGCTTTCTTGAAAACAGCAGAGACAGGCACATAGTGGTACTGAATGAAGCAGGTATTTAAAAAAAACGTAGGAGTGGATTTAAACAAAACCTGATATTTTAATTTTCTTCCATTTAAAAACTCCTTAAGAAATGCTCTATGAGAAAGGAAGGTCCCTCATCTCTTGCAGTGCATCTGTGATGTGCAGCAGTGTTGAAGGCATGGGGCTGTGTGCTCCTTGGGTTGACACCGGTCCATTTGAACTCTGTGGTCTCTATCAGTTTATTGTTCAGCTCTGGCTGCTTTCCTCTCCAGTGATGTCACAGCATTCCAGGGAGTGGATAAATGAGTTAGTGTTCCGGCAGATGAGCAGCATTGTGGATACTCATGATAGTAGTGGGTAGAAGGGCACAAGAATAGCAGTTCAACTGTTAAAACACGCTCACTAGCTGTCAGTAGAACACCTACGTAACTTCTCCAAGCCTTTGGTCAGTTTGTTCTGCATGATCAGCCTTTTTAAATGGTTTTGCTTTAGATCAGGCAAACTTATTTAGAATAGTGACTGAATAAAGGTACTTTTTGTTTTCTTTTCTGCTTTCTTTATCAGGACTTCTGTAAAGAATATTGAATCTTTCCAAATCTGTGACTAATGTCATCAGAAGAGTACATATATTGATTAGATGACTACAAATAACAGTTTATAGCCCTATGTGGGCTAATAAAAGCTATACTTAGAATTAGGTAGTCTGAAATAAGCCGAGATGTGTGGTATTTCATTTGTATGTGTGTCAAGTCAGAGTAAAAGGTCTTATTCTTGCTTTATTTTAGAACTAATTCAAAATTCAAGGTTTGAAAAAAAAAATACACTTTAAGGCTCTTGTTTTGTTGTTTTGATCAGGATGTATGTTTTATTTTTGATATGACTTATTCTGATACACCTCTTGAAGATCGCAGCGTTTGAAGATGTTAACCTGGTGCTAAAACTAGTCTTTGGTTAGCATGTTGGTACAGCAACTTGCTTGTTTTGAACATAAAAAATCAGAATAGCGTCTGCGAGAAATTGAACATAAAACCCTCCAGTGGGATGCCTGTCCCAACAGGCCACATCTCTTGACTTACTTGCAACTGCATTGCTCATAAATCACCAAGAGATCAGATTTGATCTAAAATAGCTAAAGTTGTCTGTAAATGCATTTCAAAGTTGATTTTTTTTTTTCTTTTTTGCCACTGACACCATTTCATAAACACAGAACAGAATGCTTCGCAACAAATGTATTTCCTGTCTGTTGACATCCGTGTGATCAGACGCAACAGAAAAGGCATGTGACTAAAGACGAAACAAAAATGCCACCCTCAGACAGGGAGAAGTGATTTTTAAAAAAAGTTTTTAAATTATCTTTCATGATCTAATCATATGTAATATACAGCATAGATAATATATAAATGATTTAGAATACGTGTTAGTAAAATGTGTCTCTTCTTCACAGGTTATCAACATGCTACAGTGAATGATGTACGGAGTATTAATATTAACGATGGCCACTTCGATGGCTCATGCTTGCTCCGATAACTGCTCGGGTTCTGCCTCCAATAGCTCCAAGGACTACTGCTACACTGCTCGAATTCGCAGTACAGTGCTCCAAGGATTGCCCTTTGGTGGGGTGCCTACTGTCCTTGCCCTTGACTTTATGTGTTTTTTGGTGAGTTTTTGTCAAAATTTGTGCACAATTCAAAATCATATCTTGATGATGATGAACAAGCCATGTCTGTTCATGATAAAATACTTCAGGAATCTGTTTTCAAATTTTAAATGCATCTTAATAGTTGTATAACTTGCACACAGTAGATCTGTAACTTGAAGGCGTAAGAAGCGCTGTGTTTTGTACATCTAGGGGCTGCTGTTTGTGTTCTCGATCCTGAGAAAAGTAGCGTGGGACTATGGACGACTCGCCCTGGTGACAGATGCTGACAGGTAAGAGACAACATGTCTTACAGAGTGAATCATGGAGTTGTGGAGGCTTCCTAACTTGATCGGCCTCAGTAAAAACTAAATTATGATCAGCCTGTATCCCACCATGTTTTGAATTTTTTTTGTAAAGCATTCTTTTATACACGATGAAATGCCATATTAATAAACAATTTTTTGTACATTTTTAAAACTTTTATTTTATTTATTTTTTTTACATATATAGAATGTGAATGTCTTATAGCTGTAAAATGTTTGAAGGTTATTTCATTTGTGAGGTTTAAGAGAACCTTTATTTGACGGTTGTTTCATTTTGCTTGTAAAATGTTTGAAGATTAGCAGGGACAAAAACATAATATTGCAGGAAACATGAAAATAACTTTTCTTCTCTTGTGAGCATCTTGAGTCAACAACTCAAGAAATCTGAAGCGGTACAATCCCATCCCTTTGAGTGCCCTAGGTTTTGAAAATATTCCATTTTGGTGAATCATTCATATGTTCAAGAGAAAAGTATGTCACTGACCCAGCTTGTGTAGTGTTATCCAGCCACCTCACACTTATCTTCACGGGTGATCTGCGGCAAACCTGAACATCAATTCACATTGCAATCATTTTACATTGGAAGTGGGGAGTTGGCTCTTTAGCTCTGGCTTTTTTACTTTGATATGAGAACATTTTCTCAACAGCACGTATGTCATTCAGTCATAGTTATATACTTGTTCTTTATTTATTTTTTAATATATTCTGATTAGGAAACCTGACCTCTACTTGGTTTACTTTTTCTTCCTGTCAGAAGTTGAGAATTTTTTTTTTCTGTTTGCTTTTGAAAGTACCAAAGTACAAAATCTTCTAGGAAAGCCTATTGATTTATTGTCCAGTAATCATTTTGATCATTACTAGAAACCTGCTATCTGTTTCTGACTGTATTCTTGTTTTCATGGTTGCATTTACTTTTCAGACAGAAGCAGGCATCACAAGGTCTCCAATCAGGAAGTCGGTGTCAGCGGGTTTCTTTTAATGTCAGCAGTGGATGCTGACATTGTCTCTTTTTTTTTTTTTTTTTTTTTTTGTTTAACATGAGTTATAATGCCAGACTGCTGATCGAATCAGCCCTAGATAGAGGACAAAGTGGAACTATTACCACATTAAAAATCCCCTTGAATTCATGTCCCTTACCAATTTGAATGCGATATATTACAGGGGAATACATAGATACATAGATATAGAGATAAAACATACATAGATATAGAGATAAAATTATTTTGTGTTCTTGACAGCATATATTTGGGTATCTCAAGTGAAGAAAAATTCAAAGATTTTAAACTAATCAGAGTAGATTTATTTACCTCTCCATCGCCTCCCAGTTTTTATTTCCACTCACAACTTCAAATCAGATTGCATTGGCTGTACCTCAAAAGTGTCAAGTCAAATATTTTTTTTGCTCTTTTGCTTTTTTTTTTTTTGTCTCATCAGAGCTCATGGCTAATTAAATTTGTGGCAATTTTTTCTATTTCCTGTATGAGCTTTCAAACCAGGAACTGTGTATTCTTTTATATATTAAGTTAAATACTGAGTCTACTCTATTATATTTTATATTGTCATTCAAGGCACAAGCCTTGGAAAAGAAGTGTTGAGTGGCTCACTCTGTCCCTTAATTCATATTCAAAAATACTTTAGTAATCCCAAAAGGGAAAATAATTGCTGTATGTTATTTAAAAGCAGATGTTATTTACAGAGGTGTAAAGGTGTGATTGAAAAGGTTTTGTATCGTGTCTCTGTGGTAATTTGTCTAAAACATAACAAACCATTCGACCTCAGAAAATTGTGTCATCTTGTAAAAAGGGGGCTCCTTCTTCCTGTCTCTCTCCAAGCCCCTTTGCAAACCCCCTATTGCAAACTATTAAATGATGTAAGAGGTACAGGTATATTTTCATAATTTAAGACTGACATCTTCACGCTGATTGAATATTCAGAATTATTCAGGAAACTGAAAAAAGACACCTGTTAAAAGGAACTGGTCGTACTATTCTGTTTAAAGACTTCCACTCAATGAGGTAAAAGCAGAAGGCTTGATGAAGTTGGTGAGACGTATCAGTCATCCCTGCAGATCCCTTTGATTGAAGCCTGGAAAGCCCTTGACACAGTTCCTCTTTGTCTACATCCCCCCTCTGTGATTGTGTCGTGTTGCAGCTACACTATTTTTGCAGCTGTGTGTGAGCAGAGAAGGGGGTTGCAGCGTGGTGGGAGGATTGGGGGAGATGGCAGCATGGGACGCATTTTTAACTGACAGGATATGTAGTTTGTTGTATTATTGCACTGTTCTGAGCCGAGATCTCTGCCTATTGGATTCCTATAACCTCTAAAGGAAATTTAACACAACTAAACTTTGATGATAAAGCACATGCTGGAAGTACTACAAAAGATGTGGCAACCAGCTAGAATTATGTTAATGTATTTATTTTAACTGGAAATATATCACAGACTGAAAAGAAAGTTTTATTGGTATGCTTGTGGTGTGCTGTGAGACTCTTTCAGCCAGCAGGGCTAAATGGCTTTATTTTGCTTTTTTTTTTTTTTTTTTACTTTTATCAGAAGAATGGATCAACGATACAGTCGTCTGGATGATCGGGAATAGTATGTTATCTCTCCGATTCGTCTCAGAGCCTTTTTCCTCTGTCCTGTCCCCTTTTGTAGTTAACCTAACTCACAATTCTTGCCCATTCTGTCCATATTGCGGTGGGTTTCAGCCTGTTTTTCACTCTTGATGGTTTTCCTCCTCCAGGAATGTCCCAGTGTCAGGCTGCTAACTACTCTCCTTCTCCTCATCACTCCTGTACTTCTGCTGCCAGGCGTCCCTGTCCTCTTTCACTGTCCTAATCAGATCTGTATGTGCTAATCAGTGTATTGACCTCTTTATCAAGCATGAACTTCTTCTGTGTGAGTGTATCGCATGAGCCGCACAGACAGGACGCTTACAGAGAGAGGTAATTCTCCCTGATCTGTGGTTGGTCATAGACTGGCACTTACATGGTGCCCCTACCTTATGCCTTGTTTTCTATAGTGTAGATGAGAAAAGGCTTCCCAAAGGAATGTGGGGGAGGAGGATTGATTATTTCAGCCTCAGACGTCTCGTCTCCTTGAACCACTAGAACATTCTTAGAGCCCTGACTTGCGTCATACATTCATGTAGGGTTAATAACTGAACCAAGTCCAAAAGAGCCTTGGTTCTCTTTATATTTTCCACTTATGATTTAATTCAACTCTCATGACTTCCTGGTGGAGTACAATCAAATTAATAAATTTAAATGATAAGGTCTTGATGTTGTATTATATCCAAGGGAACCTGTGGCTCTGCTGGATAAACTCCATAAATTTACCTCTCCGTCATCGCTGGGTTTCTGTTGTTTCCTCCATGAAGGATCTTCTCTATAAAGCCCTGAGCTTTAATATTTTATACTCCAACCTTTCCTTGTGCAGTGACGGCATTCTCAACCTGTGTAAAGTAGGCTCTTAATCCTGAACGCTTCATGAAATGTGACTGCAGAGATTCCCTTTGTGGTATCATGGTTTACCAGCCCAAATCCTCTGGGTAGACCGCATGTTAAAACAAGAGTGAATCTCTTCAGTTCATTTCAGGGCATGTTTGCCTCTGTTTTGTCTTTTGTATTTCCATACTCGAGGTAGAACAACTGCACTTAAACACAGATAACTAACATCCATGTAGAGTACATGGAGTTTCTCTGTAGTTGTGTAACACCATGCTATTGTGATGTTTTCTGGCTATAGCATGGCCTCTGGCATGACATCGGAGACATCTGAGCGCTATGAGCGCCTCACCTCAGTTTCAAGCTCAGTGGACATTGACCAGAGAGACACAGTAACTATAGCATATCATGACCTTTAATATGAAATATACTGCATCTTCTTGAGAAAACTAGTGAAACACTTAAGTTTTGTAAATGCACTCTTTTTGTCTTTAGGGCTTCTGTTCGTGGCTGACTGCCATCTTTCGGATCAAGTGAGTCAGCCTACTCATATGTTGGAAATGAGTTGCTGTAAAGTTAATAAAAATGGCTATGGGATATTTCTCTGCTTTGGATTGCTTCAAAATAGTTTCTGTTGTGTTGTTTTTTTTCTGCAGGGAAGATGAGATAAGAGAAAAATGCGGTGAAGATGCAGTGCATTACTTGTCCTTCCAGCGACACATCATTGGCCTGCTGGTTGTCGTGGGCGTGCTCTCTGTGGGCATCATCTTACCTGTTAACTTCTCTGGAAACTTACTAGGTGAGTTAATTCTGGATTTATGCTGAAAGTTTGAATTTCTTTTAGCTTACAAGTTTTATTTTTCACTCCCTTTTGTTGATGAACTTTTACTTGGTGACTGCATGGTCACAGTTATCTTTTTCTTATTGTTTTTTTTAAGGTTTCTTTCATTATTTATTTTGAAATTCTCTGTGAACTTGTTGAAACAGTTTCCATCTGAATCTACTGTATGAACCCTACTAAAAGAAAAATATGTATAGTACATGTATATAAATTTTAAATCCTCAAAGCTGTGTTTTTTTTAACCATGAAATAAAATCCTGATATACAGTCACAGCTGTGTTTCATGCAGTGTTGTAAAGGACCAATGTTTCAAAAAGTGATTGTCTTGCGTGATTTTTGCATGTGTGTGTTTTTTGTTTTTGTTTTTTTCTACAGAAAACAATGCATACAGTTTTGGGCGAACCACTATAGCAAATCTGAAAGCAGAGTGAGTAATACTTGTACTACTCCTTCATCTGTAATTAACTGTGCTTTGGAGAAATACTATAGGTTGACTTTTCACACTTTATCTCCTCAGTAATGCACTACTTTGGCTGCACACTACCTTTGCATTCCTCTACCTGTTACTCACGGTGTACAGCATGAGACGGCACACATCCAAGATGCACTACAAAGAGGACGATCTGGTATGGCTTCATAAAAGGACTCTGTAAGCGCTCTCTTTGTACATACTGTATGTCCGGACACTTTTAATGATTACATATTTCTTTGCTTTTATTATTGTGCAGGTGAAACGCACTTTATTTATTAATGGCATTTCCAGATATGCAGAAGAGTCTGCGATAAAGCAACACTTTGAGTAAGGATTCATCTCTTTCACTGCTTGAATCTGTCTGCCGTTAGTCGAGGTGCACCGCTCTGTCTAGGTGCCAGTAAGTTGTGTGGTAACTGTATTAAAATGCATGAGGGCCATTCCTTTTCCTATTAAAACAGACATCTTGTCCCTATCCTTATGGTTGCGATCAGACAATGGCAGGCTTATATGTATAATTGTCCATAATAGAAGCCAGATGAGTGGAGTTAAGCGAGTCACGTGACAAGATGGGCTACGACTAAGGCAGAGAGTTTGATTTAATTCCTCCTCAGCCAAATACTATTAACCAAAATCTTATATTTCCTCTTGAACTGGGAAAAAAAAAGTCTGCACACAAGAAGCCAATCTTAAAAGGAGAAGAGAATGGGTCATTTTATCTTGCACATAGTTGTAATGAGAGACAAATCCACGTTAAATATCTTTTATTATGAATTTGTGTCCAATTTCTTGTTTCAATGCATTCAGTTCTTGCTCTCTCCTGCGCTGCATTTCTGTTTATAGGCAGGCATATGAAAACTGCACTGTGCTGGAGGCTCGCATCTGTTACGATGTGGCCAAGCTGATGTATCTCAACACTGAAAGGTATCAGTCTTACTTTTTTTTTTTTTTTTAAAACATTTGTCATATTTTTGGTGTGTACCTAAGAAGCTTCAGATTTTCTTCAGTAACAGAAGTGGCTTTCCCTCCATTTGACACCTGATGTTTTGTATGCAGGAAGAAAGCAGAGCGCAGCAAGAAATTCTTTCTTGACCTGCAGGCCAAGGAACAAATTGTCACCATGGTCAACCCAAAGCCCTGTGGGCATCTTTGCTGTTGTGTCATCAAAGGCTGTGAACAGGTCAGAAAGACATACTGTAACTTTGTTTTGGTACAACAGTATCCCAATATGTGCTTGTGAGGCTACACTTGATGCATTTTGAGGGAGAGATAATATAGGCAACGATCACATTGCTTTTTTTCATTCTTGTAGATGCAAAGCAAGAAGAAAGTGTGTATTATAAATAATTTGTGATGAATTCTCCTTAAATAGCCACCAAAAACCTGGTATGTTAACTAAATCTGATGGATAACTAGAAAATTTATTCACCCTGAGGGAAATTCAAGTACTCAACAGCTACATAAATACAACAAAAAGGCATGTTGGTCTCAAAAACTAACTTTATAAGGGATTGAGGAGTCACAGCTTTGAAAAAGATGTGTGCAAAGGAATATGAGAATGTGCAGAGTCCTGAGATGAATGTGATCATGATCCTCCCTGTCCACCCTTGAAGAGTTGTACATTCTTATGGCCAAAGGGAACAAAAGAGTTCTTTCGTCTGTTTGTGAAGCAGGTCAGAGACCGCAGCCTATTGCTGAACATGCTTCTCTGACTGATCAGTCCAGTGTCATGGGCGCTGTGTGTTGTCCAGGATAGACAGAGTTTTTCCTAAGGTCCATCTCTGCCACCGATACCAGTGTCCAGCTCTGCGCCCACCACTGATCCAGCTCTCCTCACAAGTCTGTCCAATCATCCCAGGTCTCTGTTTTTGATATTGTGTACTTTAATACTGGGTCTCTTCCTCCTGAAGTCCACATCCATCTCATTAGTCTTGGAGGTGTTCAGCTGGTGATGATTAGACCTACACCATCACACAAAGTTCTCCACCAAGCCCCAGTACTCCCTCTCCTGTCCATTTGCAATACATCCAATGATCATGGTGTCATCAGAGTATTTGTCCATGTGACGGAGCTCCAACTCGTACTGGAAGTCAGATGTGTAGAGCATGAATAGGACAGGGAAGAGCACTGTGCCATGTGGCGGCCCTGTGCTATAGAACATGGTGTCAGATCTGCAGCTGCCCAGTCTCACAAACTGTGGTCTCTCGGAGAGATAGTCCACAATCTAGGAGACCAGGTGTGCGTCCACTCAGTAGGATGGGCTGGATGGTGGTGAAAGGGCTCCTGAAGTCAAAGAACATGATCCTCACAGTGATGCTCTTCCTATCCAGGTGAGAGTGAACCTTGTTCACCAGGTACAGAGTGATGTCCTCCATCCCCACCTTTTCCTGGTAGACAAACTGGAGGGGTTCCTGGGTATATTGAACCTGGACCCTGAGATGTTGAAGCAGGAGCTGTTCCAGGGTCTTCATGATGTGGTGTCAAGGCAACCAGTCTAAAATCCTCTGACTGGTTCGTGTGTGGCCTCTTAGGGACAGGAACCAGACAGGGTGTCTTCCACAGGGAGAACACCTGGAGGACCAGCCCCCTGCTGACCTGGTTTGGTGATTGTGGGCAGGAGGGGGGTGCTTTTGCCTTCCCTGTCCTCTCCCTGACTGATGGGGATGGGTATTGAAGGGGTTGGGAGGGAAGGAGTGAGGTTTGAAAACATATTAGGATTGGAGTGAAACCTATTGAAGAAATGCTTAAACTGATTTGCTCTCTCTGTGGTTGTTAATGCGTATTAAATGGTAAGGTCACATGATGTGACATATGACACTGGCTGGATGAAAAGAACTAAATTAGTGTAAATGTGATGACTACGAAAATGGTGAAATTGTAAGATTCATTTTAATCAATTCAGTGTGACCACAGCCACTGTAAAGTTTTTTTTTGAGGATATACACAAAGTAAAATTAAATTAAGTTGACAAATTAAGACTGAAATGGCAATCTCGAAATATAGTTTCATGAATCAGTCATTTCAAATCAAGTACAGTGAATCATTATCTGAATAGATAAAAATCAGTTTTATCCGTTCAGATGGTGCTTTATGGTTCTGGCTGCGGGTATCAGAACCATCTCATGATCTGCTTTCAAAAAGCCGTGGGTAGAGTGTTGTGTCGACTGATGATGTTACGTTCTCTGAAAAAGATTTGATTAGGTATAGGCTATAATGCTGTTGAGTAGCCTCAAAAAAAGACTTAAAGCCCAAAATAAATAAAACACTATTATGCGTCTCCCGCAGGAAGAGGCTGTGAGCTATTATACCAAGCTGGAGGCACAACTGAAGGATGACTACTGGAAGGAGAGAGAGAAGGTTAACAGGAAACCTTTAGGAATGGCCTTTGTTACCTTCCAGAATGAGTCCATCACTGCCGCGTAAGTACATTTACACATGACAAAATAAGGGCGCATGTATTTTTGAGATAATGTTTAAACTATTGCTTTTTGCTGACTGTGTTAATTGGATGGATGTCTGTCCTCAGAATTTTAAAGGACTTTAATGCTTGCAAGTGTCAGGGCTGTCACTGCCGTCGCGAACCCAAGTGCTCTCAGTTCAGCTCCAAGCTGGGCACGCGCTACTGGACTGTCAGCTACGCGCCCGATCCACAGAATGTCTACTGGTAAGAACACATACTCGTCACATTTTGAAAACAATGGATACATTATGGCAGAATTAGATTACTGCCAGCACAGAGTAGTTGATGTGTAGCACTCTAATGTAACAGAGGAAGAGTAATGTGCCCAGCATATTTTGACGAGACTCAGTTGATGCATTGGTTTTTGAGCTGCAGTATCGGTTTACTAGCCAGCTGTGTCCATAACTGCAAGTAATCACACTGTGTAAGTCTAACCGTTATGCAACCCTTTTCCCACAGGGAGCATCTGTCAGTGGGAGGATTCTCATGGTGGCTCCGCTGCTTTATCATCAACTGTGTCCTCTTTCTTCTCCTCTTCTTCCTCACCACCCCAGCCATCATTATCTCCACTATGGACAAGTTTAACGTAACTAAGCCAGTGGAGTACCTAAATGTGAGTGCTCAAAACTATGATTGGACTATTTGTCAGTTAGGGACATTTTCATGCATTTGTATTTATGCTAATGCAGAAGCAGTAGAAATATTCCAAAAGATGTGTTTAAAAAACAAACAAACAAAAAACATTTTGTTTATCTGTCTTCTAGAATCCAATCATCACCCAGTTCTTCCCCACACTTCTTCTGTGGTCTTTCTCCGCCTTACTTCCTACTATTGTCTACTACTCTGCCTTCTTCGAAGCCCACTGGACCCGGTATGGTTGACAGTATCTGCTTGTAGTAGCTCTTTTAGCTTTAGTGACATTTGAGGTTTAAATCTAATGTACTGCATGATTTTTATAATTTTTTTTTTTGTTTGTTTAATTGTACAGATCAGGAGAAAACAGAACCACGATGCATAAATGCTACACTTTCTTGATCTTTATGGTCTTGTTGCTGCCCTCCCTAGGACTCACCAGGTATAGCATACTCTTTCTTTTTTTTTTTTTAAATTTATTTATTTTTGGTTAAACCTGTTCAGAAGTACAAAGAAATGTAAAACTTATTTTAGTTTTGTAAATTTCAGTCTTTACCTCATGTTTTTATTTTCTTGGTTTTGTTTTGTTTTTTTTTTTCTTTCAGTCTGGATGTTTTCTTCCGGTGGCTTTTCGACAGAAAATTCTTGGAAGATGCCAATATGAGATTTGAGTAAGTAGCTTACTCTTATTGATGTTGTTGTAACTTTATAGCACACAGGTGACAGATAAAAGATTAATATTTAAGGTATTAAAATCCGCCATGAAGAGGAGCAGATTAAAATCATTCGTCACTGATGCCGTTCTTTTCTTTGGCTCTTTAGATGCGTATTCCTCCCTGACAATGGAGCCTTCTTTGTGAACTACGTCATTGCATCTGCATTCATTGGTAATGCCATGGACCTGTTGAGAATTCCTGGTTTACTCATGTACATGATACGCCTCTGCCTGGCTCGCTCTGCAGCCGAGAGGAGGATTGTGAAAAAGGTAGGCGTTGCACCGACATGAGTACATTAGTTTGTCACTAGAATTATGTTTGTCACTAATTATGTCACTATAGTCTGTCATTACTTGTGTCAGTCATTGCAGGAGAATAGTTTACATAAATGCATGAACATGTGGATGGATTAATGCTAAAAACTGAATATGATTTCTTGTTTCTTTAGCACCAAGCCTATGAGTTCCAGTTTGGGGCAGCTTATGCGTGGATGATGTGTGTCTTCACCGTGGTCATGACTTACAGCATCACCTGCCCAATCATTGTCCCTTTTGGTGAGTTCTGCTGTTTAATGGCCGTTCTCTTGTATCTGCAGGAGAATCGAGCAGAGGGCAGGCGGCACACAGAGCTTCTGTTCTTTATCCAGAGGCTTATCAACAAATTGGATTAGTTCTGCTGATTTCCTTGTCTGTCATCCCTGTTGCAGGACTGATGTACATGCTACTGAAACACCTAGCAGACAGGTACAACATGTACTACGCCTATCTGCCAACCAAACTGGATAAGAAAATTCATTCTGGAGCTGTCAACCAAGTGGTGGCTGCCCCGATCCTCTGTCTGTTCTGGCTTTTGTTCTTCTCCACTGTTCGCTCTGGTAAGAAGACAGCGCCATCTTCTGGACACCATTGAGCTCACACATGCTCACGTGCTATTTTTGGTTTAGCTCCCATTTTGATTTCGAAACACAATGAAAAACAAGGAAAAATTAAATTCTAATTCCCTTTTCTCCCCTCCAGGGTTTTCTGCTGCAACATCCATGTTTACCTTTGTGGTTTTGATAATCACAATCATCATTTGCCTGTCTCATGTCTGCTTTGGACATTTTAAATATCTCAGTGCTCACAACTACAAGGTTATAAGACACTTTTTATATATTTAATTCTTGAATTTTTCTCACTAGTAATTCAGACTAGAATTATAAATGGCTGCTTATATTGAGTTTGTTTGGTTTTACACCAGATTGATTCCCAGGATGTAGACGGGCTGGACAATGGACGCCAGGTGTGCGTGACTACTACTGGCAAGGCAGCGGTAGGGTTACAGTCTTTAGTTTGTTTTTTTTTGTTTGTTTGTTTGATTATTTTTTAAGATTAAGTAGATTGGTAACTGTGGAGGTTGAAACAAATAAGAAAATGGGTTGCACATTTTCTGTTTATTGCAAAAGGATCTGTATAATCTAAACTTAAACTTGGGCTTTGGCAACCAAACTTCAGCAGATTAAATGTGGGTTATTTCAAGGACTTCCTTTAATAATTCAAACAGAGGCTTATATCTGGGGAAGATTTTTCTTCTCGCCACAACTGAAGCAGAAATGTAATTTTTTTCATCACATGGATTTTAACTTTTCTAATGCTGATGCTCTTCTCAACTTAGTGTCCTAAACCCTCTAATGTCCCAGCAAGAATAAAAAACAGATTTTATTTGGCACAAACCTGAAATATTCTAAGAATATCTGTAGTAGTCTATTCATATTGTTTAAATACAATGGGAATAGATGTTAGAATAAAAAATTGAAATGGACACACATTTATGCCTCTGTTTTGGCAAAATTAAATTTTATAGGTGTATTAATATTTTGTAAAGATGTTATTTTATCAAATATGGATATTCTCAATATTTTTAAATGTTACATTCACATAATCATTGGTGATTAGAGCAGTAATGGTGTCTGTTATGGAACTCTCCTAAAAATAGCTTTAAAATTATAGTTGATTTAGGATTTATTAAGTATACTTTGTGATCCTTAGGATAAACATATGATTTTATATGTTTGTTTGGATTTTCTGTACTAGTAGTCACATATACCTAGCATTAGTAGATTAGTAATTGTCTGTTTGCACAAAGATGATGTCATTAATACACAAATATACATTTTTTATAACAATAGTTTTAGGAGAACAATAAGCTGAGCAAAACAAAAGAAAAAAAGAAGCAGTTTTTCACAGAAATGTTCAAACCTAACAGTACCACAGTTTCTTTTGGAAGTAAATTAATATGAAATCGATATGACAAATATGTTTTTGTGTCCCCTCCAGCAAAAGTACATCGCTCAGGTACTTCAAGACCCGAGTTCAGAGGAGGCTGGATCAGGCAGCGGTGACGATGGCCAGGGGTCCTCGCAGGACGAAGACATAATCAATGTTGATCATCGCCTGAATGAGGACTTCCAGTCTGGTGAGGACAGCCTAATCGATAATGAGGTGCGGCAATGATACTGCCAGGAACAGAATGGAAAAACCATTAAGTCTAACTTAATGAGCGCACTGAATATGTGAATTAATCATGGAACTGAACCAACAGTTCTCCAAAGCATCTCAAGCTCCACTGAGGGACCTTACACTAACTAACAAAAGCACATATGCTACTAAGGATTAAATGGATTGTCTCAAGGACGTTTTCCTCGTTGGGTCTTGTCAAACTACATCTTCTGTGTACCTGCAGTGGCTATGAACTCTGACAACACATGGACAGCAACATCCTTCTGTTATGAAAAGAAAAAAACAAACTGTGGCACATCCCAAATCACTGCACACCGATCAAAGGAAAAAAAAAAAAAAGACACTAATGCACACACAAAGAATTGTTTGCCTTTTCTTGTAAGGGGAGGGATGTTCTCTGTATTTCCTTAACTTTATTGCACTTGAATGAAAGAACCTGTAGGTTTCACTATGGTACTGCAGTTCAGCATGCAAATTACAAGGAATGAGGGATTTTTCCATCTTCCACAATCCTTTGCCATCATCTCTAACTATCTGCTGATGATCTTTAAATTGTTCTTTCAACTTTCTAGAAGTCTTTGAAGAAAAGCAAATTAATATCACTCCTAACACTCCAGAAAGCTTTGAAATAGCACAGCTGCAAAACTCTGGATTTGTAAAGCAGCCTATTTTGCCTTGATATTTATTTGTAGGCATGGATTTTTAAAATTCTGACGAGCCCAATATTTACCCCTAAACTGTGGAAGTGGATAGTTCCATCTTAGCACACTACACTGATGACAGAGATCTTTTGGTTGTTCAGTCTCTGAGCCTCTGTTGAGACTGCTGTTGGACTGCTGCTACTGATGCTACCCTCCCAACCCCAACCCCCTAGAAGGGGTTTAATCCTTGCAGAGCTGCTGTGGGAGGACTGGAGACCGAGAGTTTGGCGATTCGTTTGTGTTGTTCACAACAGAGAGAGAAAAGCCTTGTTTTGGTTTTCCAGGGTCTGTTTCAGATGATGCTTATTGTGACCCATCCTATATCAAGTATTTTCATTTACATGTTTTTGTTTGTTTGTTTTTTTTAATGTTAATGTTTACGTTTTCTTGTAGAGATCTTGAAATTAGCATTTAATGTTAGTTTGATGAGGTAAATGAATATCATATTAGTCTTTCAGGCCTTCTTCAGTTCTAACATATCTTATTTAGACACTTCATCAAGTAGGTTGCATATTGTACATTCTCTTGGTTAGTGAGCATTGTTACAATTTCCTATTTGTCAGTAGTTTTATGTTGTAGGATTTTTTTTATTTTTTTTTAATACTGTATAAAACCTTGACTGCACAAGTGAGTTGAGTAGTTACAGTTGATGACCAGTGAATGAATTCCAGATCTGTTCAACTCCATGTTCATCTTTATTTGGAAAGGAAGAAAAACCTATTTGCGTTACTTTTCTTTTAGTTATTATAAACTCATCAGGTTCAAACCCTACGGTTGTACAAGTGCAGAGCGAGTGCTACAAGGCCCTCATTTATGTCAGTAGGCATGCACTAAACTCCACCCTGGATTGTGGGTTAAATGTTTAACATATTCCTAATCTGCCACAACTACATTCAACTACTTATTTTTTTACTCTCATTAAAACACTAAGTGATGAATTGTATTCTTTTAAATCAAAGCCCGCATATTTATTACCTCAATCAAGAGTTCTCTAACTTTTTGTCACTTTATTTTTCCTTAGTCAGGACAACCTTATGAGCTGCCCCATACACTACCCCTTTTTTTTTTGGTATAATGAGGCAAGAACCACTATATTTTTTCACTCTGGTCCAGTTATTGCCATTACTGACATCAGACATAATAGGAAACCCAGCTACTTACTGAACGATTGTGGGAAATATGCACTAATCTTCCTGTCACTTGAATGATTGACGAAGAGGAGCATGCCACCGTGTGTGCAGTAATGACAACATCGAATTGTTTCCATACTTTATATCAGCACCACGTTTGTATAACTACGGTACTAACAAGAGAAATGTGTGACACCACTGTGCCTGGTGCTCTTCTAGTCATGATGTGGTGATTTTATGGTTTGTTTGTTTCTTGTTTGTTTGTTTGTTTTTGGGGGGGAGGGCTCGTACCTCTGGGATGTCTGTAAATCTCTGAATGTGTCCTGTCAAAATAACAACTACTGTTCAGCCCTGATGGCGATGCTTAAAATCACAGCTTGTCTAACAGCTTCTCTTTTTATATATTTAAGCGCTGAATGTAGGTTTATAATACCAAAAATTTTTGTCCGATAAATGTGGCCTAAGTATTAATGCAACTGCTGTATTTAAACAACTTTGAAAGGGCGTTTCTTTTGCTAATGAGTAATTTAACGTTTTATACTGTAACAGAAGTCACTGGTATTCAGCTTTCCATCTGCTTTTGTTGGTTAGATAGCTGCAGCGAACTCAAGTATTCTCTTGGGAATCCCAAACCCGTGTGAAGGTGATTTGTTTTCATTCAGATTATCTTTATTAGTTCTGTAAAGTCAGCCGGAGTCACTGTGGGGGGGGGGGTTGTAAACAGCCAAGCTAACAGATGTCATCAGCTTGTTTGTAATATGTGTTCAGAAGGGTAGTAAAACTGGAGTTTTGTGTTTTTGTGTCCTGCTTTTTTTTTTTCTTGACATTTCTAGATAAGAATAACAGATCTCCGTCATTCTCTGTCTCATTTTGTTATCCTTTTCGAAGGGCTGTCTGTACAACAGATATATGATGTATATATCTGGTTTTCTGCCAAGCTCTCAACAATAAAGCTGCATTTAATCAAGTCTGTTTAGGATAAGAGTTTCTGTTTAACTTTACGTTCTTGTAGTCATGTAACCAGACACGTTCAACACATAAATCACTTGTTAGTTTAAACATTCATATCTTTAACAAAATCAGCATATACTCAGTGGTTTTTGCTGCTTTAGTCTGAGTCACTCTCGTATGCTGACGAACCAGACGCTGATGTTTTCTAGATGCTGTCTGCTCTTGGAAACTTAAGTTATCGGCATGGGCAGTAAAATTTCTGCTTGTCCCAACAAGTCAGGTTTGTCTCCTGCTTCAGATGTGACTCGTGATAACTTTGAACCTTCATTTGAGGCAAAATGAGAAGTTGCTCAACGCATCAAGTTATTTTGAAAACCTTTTATCTTGTGTGCATGTTGTAAATGTTATATTAAGAAATGTAGACTGAGGAACCAAAACCATGTTGACCAACCACGAGAACTTTGGCACTCAGAGCTGACAGCAGCTTCTCCACTGAGATCTCTTAAAAAAGCTATCCGCACTCTAATAAATGTATTTAATTAACTAAGTTATGGCAACCGGGACCCACACAACGTTGTTGCTTCAGCTGGAGCAATATTCAATTAATCACAAAATTGTTTTTTAAGTCGATCTAACTAAATTCTAACACTTAAATGCTAAATCATAGGGTTATGTTGAATTAACTTCGAGAGATTGGGTTAGATGTACTGATACAAGGTTCATTTTACTTAGTACAATTAAGTAATATTTACTACGCATAATAAAACGTTACTATGTAGCTAGTTTACTTTGATTGTACATCATAGAGTCAAATAAATACAACTGAGGGTTTTTAAATTCACTTAAAACCTTTATTAACTCAGGTTAATGAAGTTGAGCAATTAATTGGCATTTAAAGCAGGAACTATGAAAAATGCAAAAGAAAAACAACACTTCATGGTAATGTACATATACACATACAGTATAAATACATATATACATTATGTATATATTATATATACACACATATTACATACATACAGTGTATGTATAGAGAGAGAGAGAGAGTCAGACCGACCGACCGACCGGTTGGTTTTTCTTTTTGGCCTTTATTTTCTATTAAGTGTGAATATCGGCATCCACATGTTGGGCAGCTGTCAAAAGGTCAAGTCTGGTCTGCAGCAAGTGATCTCACCATTACTTTAAGAACATCCACTTTCACACAATTTAACAAGTTCGCTTGGTGAAGACATATGAACATGTGCCATAGATAAAAACTTGAAACAGCACAATTATCAAAGGTCCTCAGGATTTTCCTTGCATTTGAGTCAACAAGTCCAACTAACAGTTCAGTCTTATCCACTCTCAGTCACTTCACTCATGCAATTTGTTTTTCAAGACTTGCATTTTCCTGGAGATCTTGTTCCCATCAAATCCCATCAACACTTTCTGAAAAAATTTAAATGTGTATCTCAGGTTCTTGTGATAGCTCAAGTTCAAACAATAGATTAAGCCAAAAAGGACTGCACATCCATTTGCCACACCTCCCAGATTTTGCAAAATTGTGTGTCCCTTGATGATGATGATGATGCCAACATCCTCAGGTGGATCTGTGGCTTCAACTCCCTCACACACCACAACGTAGATGCCCACTTCTGTCTCCATTTCTGTCACTAGACCAGTATTGACATCCTCAAAATGGCAGAAAGAAAAATAATTACACATCTGGAAGTGTTTCATTTACATTTGCCTGTGTTTTTAAGAGTAGGACAAATAACTCAATTACACTGGATCGAAGTATATGCTTAATGAAAGATTCTATCTGTAATATTATGTCTGTTAATATTTAATGATTAATACTCTCCAACCCACACACACATCTTTAGACAATACACACAAATAAACAAGACATTCTCTGTAACTTACTAAAAAAAGTGTCTCTTCTAAAATTTTATTTATAATATATTTTAGTTGGTCTTTTTTTTCCTTTTGTCCTCAGATGTCTTTAGCTCAATTTCCATCAGCTCCTTTCCTAAAATAAATATGCAAAATTTAGCATGACACAATGATTAATGTTTAGATTAAAGAAATATATTTAAATAACTTTTTTATTTGTTCCATATGGAACAAAAGCAGGCTAATTTTAAGGAAAGGAGCTTCAGGTTTAAGGAAAACTTCAGGTGTCCGTTAATTCTATTCATTTCTACAGTTTTCTTTGTTTTCTGGGGTTTAAGTTGAGTCTGCACCACCACGTCTGCCATTACCACTTCATACAATACACTCAGCAGTAATGTAGCCACATCCCGTGGGCACCATTGCCACGTTGCTGCCGCCTCCACCCCCCACCACCGCGAGCCCACGGCCCATGACATTGGGTCCATGACAACCTCTACTTTAAAATACTTACGATAAAACATCTACGTAGTAGACTCATATTTTACTACTTTCATCACAGCTTCCGACACAGCACAAAAATAAGCTAGGAAATAACATAAAAGCGGTAGAAATATTAAGCTAGCCAAAACAACTTTCAGGCTCTATAAAATTATGCGGAAGAGAACATAAAGAAAATAAAATATTTCTAATTTGTTAACAAGAATATATCGTTTCATGGTGTACAATAAAGTTAAATGTTATACTTACAAAAAAAAAAACCGACAGACGACTTTCGATTCACTCCAGTCGTTCACGCGCTCGCACAAAACGGAGACCGAGTCTTCCCGCTCCGTACGGACTGCGCATGTGCGATTTATGTCACGTGAAACGCTTCAGTTGGGATAGTACAATTTAATTAAGGCAGTTATGTTCCTTTGAATCAGCGGTATTATGTTGCCCTGACAACCTCTATTATCATTATTATTATTATTATTATTTAAATGTAACAAACGTTACTTGATTTGGCTATAAAAACGTTATTATTTAGAGTAATTTCAACACAAAAAATCATATAACGTTAACACCATCAGTATTTCATTTCTTAGAGTGCATAAATACCCTTTTTTTAAAAAAAATCTATTTATGCTTAAATAAATTGCTAATAAACGTCTGAAAGCCTGATGTGAAGGGAGCTGTTTGCAGACTTCACTCAAATTGTTTGCTGGGCGTGGGGAGTGTGCATGTGCAGGAGGAGGGGTTGCAGGGCCAAGCGCTGTAGTTCTGCGGCTCTGACACTGGGTGCTGCCTGGGAGGGAAGCAGCGCGATGATGCGGCGTGGAGGAGGAGGGAGACCGAGGTGCGACGTGGAAAAGCACAGTCCCGCTCGTGTCTTTTGTAGTAAAGCAAAGAAATAGACGGACAATTATGAAAACAGGGAGCCAGCTCCCAGTGGGATCCAGCTCTGAAAGCAGGCACATCTGCAGACGGGGCTACCAGATGTGTTAGGGAGAAGTCGTCACCAGCTCGCCATGGACGGCGGTTTGACCATTACTTTTATATCTGTAGCGATGTTTGTGGGCTCCTTCGTTCTAGGATTCATCCCGCTATTGTTCAAACTCTCTGAGGTAAGTTGTTTCCTTTTCTTAAAAAAAGTCATCTTCTTCAAACAAAGCAGCCTAAGCCGGTAGATCTTTTTCTGAACTTTGTCAAGACAACACGGCGACTCAACAGTGTCAGCTACTTCTGCAAACACTTCGGCGGTGTTTATCTCGACTTCCATACAGAATCTGTGCTATTAGCATTTCTTACTTCTCTTTTAAGTGTGTCCAGTAACTAGAAGGCATATCTGCTGATATCACATGTTGATCCTCACAGGCCAGCCTGAAGTTTGTCTCCATTCTGGGGGCAGGTCTGCTGTGTGGGACAGCACTGGCCATCACCATCCCTGAAGGTGTTGGTTTACTGGAGGATTCATGGAAGGGTGAGCTGAGTCTGCAGGCCTAACCTAGACCCCATCTTTTTGTTGTCTTGGCAACAGATGGATGTGATCCACTTCCCCCAGCAAATTTACATGAGTGTTTTATTGTAAACTCTTAACATCGCTGATGATGCATGATGTGAAGATGAAAGCCGGCTGACGTGCGTGAACGTATGAATATATGCAGCTCTGCCTCGTTTCCTTTTGTCTACATTTGGATCAAAAGCTCTTCCCGTCCTTCATCTTCCCTCTCCAGCAGTCTCCTCCTCGTCTGATGTGCCATCTGGTCTGAATGCCAGCAGAAACTCCTCCACAGGGAGGGACGTTCCTCGCTTCTACATCGGGGTGACTTTGACCTTCGGGTTCACCTTCATGTTTGTCGTTGATCAGATTGGAGGTTATTTCGCCATGCACGGCAAGTTGACAGAACTCTCACACCAGCTTCATTTTGCCGAGTCAGCTCTCCAGATATCTTTGTCACCTGAACATGTTTAATACCTAATTTCAGACCAAACACGGCAACAACCCAACAGCATCCACATCACGGCCACGCTGGGCCTGGTTATTCATTCTGCAGGTACGATACACAGTCAAGACTGAACCTTCCCCTTGACAAGTGTTTCCTTGAGGAGCACAAGGAATTCTGGGAGACCAGCATGGAAAATTACAAACAAAACACAAGTGTTCATTCTCTGGTGTGATTTAGCATGTGACTTTTTTCCTTCCCTCTGTAGAGCTTTACATGTTGGAAATTACTTCTTTTTTTCAGCTTAGCATTTTCAGCTTTAAAAAGGTCGAACTCTAAATCTGGCTTGGCAGTATTTTATTTTTTTTAATGTGGTGTTAATGACTAGTTACCTAAATGTTCACACAACCACTACTGAATGAGACTCTTGTGGTGATTTGTGAAACATCTGTTTGATCGTAGCCGATGGATTTGCCCTCGGCGCTGCTGTGGCCACGACTCAGGTGACGGTACAGGTTATTGTGTTTTTTGCTGTCATTCTACACAAGGTGAGAGAACATGTCGTTGAAATTTATAGATATCCAATGACAAACACGAAGGAGAAGAGCTGATGCTGAGGTGTTCACGTCTTTGTCTCCCAGGCTCCTACAGCTTTTGGACTGGTCTCTTATCTGATGCACGTGGGCCTTGAGAAGAAGTACATCCAGGGACATTTATTGGCTTTCTCGGCATCAGCGCCCATAGTTGCGATTAGTACTTACTTCATATTACATGCAGTAAGAGAGCACACATCTGTCATCTTTACTCTCCTTAAGAAAAGTAAAATTATAACCCATGTATTATTCAGTGCCAGTCCTCTTTCTTTCTTTCTTTCTTTCTTTCTTTCTTTCTTTCTTCTTCTTTTTTTTTTTTTAACTGGAGGTGTATTGTGTCTGCAGTCAGGAAATGCCTCTGAGAACCAGCTCAGCGCCACAGGTGTGGGAATGCTCTTCTCAGGTGGGACCTTCCTGTATGTGGCCATGGTGCACGTTCTCCCTGAGATCACCAACAGCAGGTCAGCACAACCCTCCTCTGACCTCCACCAGGAGCAGCAGCAGGAGCAGCAGCAGCAGGCCGGAGCCGAGGCCCACCAGCACCGACACATGGGGCTCATGGAGAGCATCACTCTTGTCCTCGGCGTGGGGTTTCCGGTTCTGTTGGCTTTAGGGCTTCATGATGACTAAACATGAAGTTTCAGGACAAAGGGTACTTGAAAGATAAATTGAGAACACATCTACTATTAAACTTTCTGTACGACACAGTTAAAAAAACGAATATGCTTCAAAAGAAGGTTTATTTTGATGTGCTCGGATTTCAGCGAAACTTGCTTTTGAGATCCGATGGTGCATCTGCAGAGGTTTCCAGCTGGTGTAACGGATCGGATTACTAAAATACTGTCCCCGGCTGACCGACTTTCCATGCCAGCAAAGCTAAAACATCGACGTTTTCTGTAAACGCCCAGGGACGTGCCATCTCCAGGGGTGGATTTCACTAGCTAGATTTACAGGAACAAGCAAATAATGTGGCATTGTTGTGCAAACAATAAAAGATCTAGGTCCCTGAGTCTGAATAACTTTTAGATACAGTTTGAAAATCTGGGCCTGTTTTCAAATTTCCAAGTATCCATGTTCGAGAGTGCAAGGTAACTGGAGACAGGATGTGAAACGTGTGTGCAGTGGTAAAATTAGTTTTATAGTTCTAAAGTCAACAGCTTGAACAATACAGCCAATGAGGTGTCTTAATTTTATTTTATGTGAACTAAATACCAACAGCTAAGTTATTTTTGTGACGCCAAAAGAACAATATTTGGATTTTTAATCATTCCTGTTACTTGTCTTTCAGTATCTTTAGTGTGTGGAGAGGATGAAATAAAACGAACAAAACGTCTTGTATTGGCCCAAAGATCTGATGTTTTAATACAACAGTTACAGAATTTGATGTGCGAGTCAGGGCGTTGTGTTTGTGGCAGGAGAGCTCGGCACTCTTGTACCAAGTCTGTATTCAACAGATACACGAAGAAAAGGGTCATGTTAAGGTATTTTACACCTCAAAGTAAGTTTTTCTTATAAAGGAAAATCCATTCAGATTCTGTGATCATAAAAGGAAATGAACTATTGTGTGACAATAACAATCAGGTTATTAAAAATGTGTCACACGTGACTACAATTCAACACTTTATTTCTTCTGGTCCAAAACGGAGCAGTAAGATGTTCATGACAATAAAAAAAGATTTTTTTTTTTTTTTAAATGAATCACTTCAGTTTTAAGTTTGGCTGGATTTAAACTAAGAAATCTTACCCTGAGAGGCATCGATGAAGCGAAACACTGACACACAGACTAACGAAATGGCATGATCGTCAGGGCAACGTTGACCTTTAGTCCCTCTTATTTACACTTCTGTTGGATGGCTGTCATGTCCGCGTTGAAACACCAAGCGGATGTTCAGAACACAGTTTAAACTCGGTGGTGTACAACTATCCGAAGGCCAAAAACTCTGAAACAAACATAGTGGTGAAATAGCACATTGTTTATTGCTGGATGACACAATACAAAATGGGATTCACTGGGTTGCAACATACTTTTGGATTTGGGACTCTTGAATGCATCCAAAAATAGGGCTTTTTTACTTAAGCTAAGCTTCCTATCATATGGAAATTTTACTAAATCACAACTCGTGCTTTGATTTCGTGATCTTGGTGAAAACAGCGCTGTCATAATTCTTGATGACATGATCCAGGGTCCCTGTGCTGTTCTGACTGGGACCCGATGTTTTTTTCAGCAGCATCCCAACTGATGCCGCTGAGGTTTGGGAATTTGCTGCTTTTTCCGTATTGTTTTAAAGCACTAAAGTCACTCTTCTGATTGCAGATCCTAAAATTAGAAACTGTGGATAAGTGTGTCAGTGACTTGTAGCCTCTCTGAATACAGAAAGGGAGATAATAATCCTTTTCATAGCTTGATGCGGTTTATGGAAGCAGTCAGCTGAGCCTCCAGATCCATCTGATCAAAGGTTCGACTGGCCGTCTGCTGCCTCACTCTCTCCCTCATGTGAAAGGAGGCCTGAACCAGCTTCTGCGCCTCCTCCTGTATCTGCTCTCGCTGTCTTCGCAGCCTTTCCCTCTTCCACTCCTTCACAGAGATGTGGTTTTCTCTGACCTTCATCGTGGCATCCTCCTGTCTTTGGATCTTCTCTCTGAGCTTCTGGTGGCACATCTGTCTGTGTCTGTTGCGCTGGCGTGCCTGCTGAGCTCTGCTCCTGTGCAGAGCTGAGGCGCGCAGAGCAGCTTTCTCCATCCGGCGCTGGCTCAGCTGAACCAGGATCTGTTTGTGCGTGAGCTGCTGGATGCTTTGCAGTTTGGCCCTCAGCTGTGCTCTCTGAATCTGCTCCTCTTCTTGGGCAGCTCGCTCCTGCAGCTCTCTCAGCTGTGCCTCCACGGCTTGGGCCTTCTTCTCGGTAGAAAGTTGTAACTTTCTCTCGAGTGTCCACCTCATCTGGGCTTCCTCTTCCTTAGTCTGCTGCTCTACCTGTTTTTTCAACAGAATGTGTCGTAGCTGCTCCCTGCAATTCTCCTCCTGCAGTCTCTTCTGGGTCATCTTCTCTTGCAACATCTTGCTCCTCCAGGCCCTCTGCTCCTTCTTAACTGCTTCCTGTCTCTCTTTTTCCCTCATCCTTTCCTCCACCTTCTCCTTCTGTCTCAGCAGCCTCTCCTGGTGATGCTTACGCTCCTCAGCCTCCTTCTGTGCACCCTCCATCTTTTCTCTGCGCTGTGCCTCCACCTCCTCCTTCAGCCTCCTCCAGCGGTCCTCATGCAGCATCACCTCTTGCTCAAGCTGTCCTGCTTTCTCCTGCTCCCGATGCGCTCTCATCCTCCTGCGGGCTTCCAGCTCTCTGTGCCAGCATTTTACACTCTTCTTCAGCTTCCTCCTTCGCTCTTTTTCAGCTTGGGCCTGCTGTTCCTCCACCTGCCTTCTGGCCTCCTGCCTTTTCTGTTCCTCCAGGTGAGAGAACTTCAGGCGATGCTGCTCCTCCTGATGCTTCACCAGCATAAGGGCTGCGATCTTTCGATCTCTTTCAGATACTGTGACGCACATCTTCCTTTTGATGTCTGTAGTGAGCTTATGCAGTTTCATCTCAGTAGCTGGGGACTGTCTGAGGTCTCCCAGATTGAAACTGCTCACTGTACTCCTCTCTGGGTCTCTCTTGGCAGTAGAACAGGTGGACCTGCTTGTGCGTTTCTCTTTAAAGCACAGATCTGCATAAAGTATGGGGTCTGCTGTCTGTCCATCTGATGACGGCTTCTTAAGTTTTGAGTCAGGCAACACTTCCAAGCCTGAGGCTGCCTTTATGCCGGACCACCTGTTCACTGCAGGCTCGATAATCCCCTTCTGCTCTTCGTGGCACATTTGCAGCAGCTTCGATCTTTCTTTTTCATAGGATTCGTGCATAAATCTCATCGCCTCAAACGGCATGCCGCCCTGCTCTGCACTCAGCTCGTTCAGCGATTTGATGAGAAGTTGAACCGGTTTCATACCGAGTCGGGACCAGGACTCCTGCGAGCGCGGGGTCTTGAAAATGCAGCGGCTCCTCTCTGCTGCGGTGGTCGTGCAGGTCCACGCAGAGCGCAGGGCTACTGGACTTCAGCTCCTCCGTCAAGAAAGCAGGAGGAAATGTTCAGGTGCAGCAGAGCTGCTGACCGGCTCAGTCTGTCCAGCTCAGAGGGTCAGCAGAGGATTAGCTGTCTGTCTCACCGGACTGTCAGCGAGCTGCTCCTCATCCTCCACTGAAACTCGCGGCCACAGCCACGGAGCCCGGAAAAGTTTCCTGTTAATCTCCAACGGGAGTGCAGGGCACATTTCTGAATCTTTTATAAACGCCAGGAAAACAAACCTCAACTTTGTTACCATACTAAATCTTCTGCTTATTTAAATTTGAGAAAAACAAAATTAGCTATTGAAAACTAAATTACCGATTAAAATTTCTATTGAACCCGCAACTTGAATTATGTGTATGCAGTTATTGTTACGTAAACGCTGTATGTTGCCATATTTTATAACAACTAACGCGACATAAGCGAGGAAAACATGAGTACATTGTCAATTTCTGTTTTTCATATGTTAAACTGTTTACAGACAACTTTATAAACAGACCTGCCTTGTTTTCACTAAAGGCACTCACAGACCTTTACTAGCGCGCCATCTACCGGTGACACTAAATAAATACACTAATAAAAATAAAAGAAATTTAAAAATATTATTAGTGGTACAAAATAATAATTTTAAAATATAATAATGAAAAAATTGTGTTCTAAATTTGCTAATCTTACTCGATAGCCTAAATATTCATAGTACGTTGTCCGTAGTGATATTAACATAAATAAAAACTGCTTTTGGAAAATGCCCACAACTTAATAAATATTCATAGCTTGTCTATTAAACATCAAGATTCAAACCCTGAATTCAAATCCTAATTTTCCCCTAAAGAATTATATATTTAAACTTAATCATCCAAATATAGAAAATCAAAAAGTTCTTCGGCCACCGTTTCGTTTTTGAACGTAAATAGTATTTGTACCAGACAGCAGTTTAGCCTAAATTTACGAGTAGAAAATGATGAATAGGGATGAACGATTATCAGGTATTATTATTGTTGTCATTATTTATAAATTACAGACATATATCCATATTGGTTAAAATTAACAAAGACTATCAGGCTGAAACTAACTAACTAACTAACTGTTATCAACTTTCGGGTAAAAAGAAAAACGTATATATCCGGGTCCGGTTTGTGTCTCTTTGTCTCTCATATAGGTGAAAATAATCTAGAAGAGATTGAACTTCGTGTCATGAAAATTACCAGAACGTTTGCTTTTAACTTTATTTTTGTTAGTGCGCCGGTTAACAGTACTTAATCTCCTATGCTTAACCCTCTTTGCTTAATCTAAATTGCGCTAACGTTAGCACCGAACAAAGATGACAACAGGAACAAGATGGCACACTGTTCATCACATCCCCGATTGCATGAAGATAAACCAATGTTTCCCAACCCACATATGTTTGTCATATATATATATATATATATATATATATATATATATATATATATATATATATATATGTGTGTGTGTGT
>JAOWBL010001349.1:0-15530 GCA_028564865.1 Zenarchopterus dispar | reverse complement strand
CAAACTCCACACAGAAAGACTCCTGCCGGGAGTCGAACCAGGAACCTTCTTGCTGTGAGGCAACAGTGCTAACCACTTATATATATATATAATTTCATAATGGTAGAACACAAGCAAAAAGACCATATTCAAGACTTTTAAAAAAGCAGGAATCTTAATTATATAGTACATGGAATTCCAGGGCTTCATAACATATCAGAACTGCTTCTTTAACCAAAAAACGAGGCATGCTTCACTCAACAGCAGGTTTGTACTAATTACAAACTGGCGAAGTTGTTAAGATAACTCAGCTCTCAAAGCCAGAAGTCTGTGTGAGTGGCCTAAAGTGCCAGACAACACCTTCTGTTTCAATCGATGGCCATCAACATGCACACCCTCCCGTGCACATGCAAGGCTGCTTTGCTATATATACACACACCAGCCAGTGCCTGTCTGCTTGAGAGGAAACTCCTCTAACAAACAAACTTCTCTTTCTTTCTCATTTTCTTTTGCCGCCTCATTATCTCTGCGCTTGTGAAAAGCTGCAGATGTGCTCCACGCATCTCAGAGGTTTTGACTTATTTTTAAGATTTAAATTAGGACAAAGTAAATGGAAAAAACATCATCACAAAGTAGCAAAAGTAAGCCCTTTTGTGTATGTTTGTTTTTTCAAAATAGAACTGCAGAGCAGCAGATAAACTAAGAACATATGTGTGCTCTGACAGTAGAAATATGAAACACACTTGAACTGGTTTGTCTGCAATGAATAATTCTCCACCAAACGGAACAAGGCTATAATTAGTAATGCTGAAGTATGTTGTTTTAGTGTTTCATGTGAGATAAAGAGTGGTGGATATGCTTAATAGATATATTATATGACCTACAGTGTCTCTGATTGTGCTGTATCTTTAAAAAAACAACAATCCATTTATTTATGCACCTTTAAAGTTCCAACTTTTGATTATTGTTGATTACTAAAATATTTAAAACCAAACCTCATCTTCAGGTCTACAACTCTTTATGAAAATAATGTTAAAGCAGATAGATTTGTTGACTTGAAAGCTAACATTTAGCATGATTTTAAACATTAATTTTCTCTCTTTTCATTTATTATCTATCCCTTATCTGTACCGGATTCTTTTTATTTAGGGGGTCTCAGAGGTCTGACGTCTAAGAGTTTTGCCGGAGAATATTCCAGATGTCACTAGGTAAAAGGCATTTACACCTTGGACAGGTGACCAGTCCTTCACTGGACACTTATACCCCATTTCCACCAAGCAGCACAGTACAGTTTGGTACAGCACATGAGCAATTATTTATGCTGCATGACTATGATGTCACACTGTTACAAACAGAGGAAGCCACAGCCGTCTGGCTGACACACCTGGCAGTGGAAACGCAAGCTGGAAATGCTCGCTGCTCTAAACTGTACTGTACCAACCCAAACTCATCTATTCAGTGGAAACGTGGATTCAGACAAACAACCACCCACACACTCAAGTTTGATTAATTGATTATTCTAAAGTGACTCTGACGTGGTTTTCTCCCACTTTGGACTGTGGGAGGAAACCAGAGTGCTCTAAGAGCCACTCAAGCACAAGCAGGGAGAACATGTACGCTCCCCACAGACGGGCCCCAGCCTGAAATCCAGTCAGAAACCTTCCCACCTTCTAACTATGAGGAAGCTCAAATGTAAAGCATTAAAATCTCTTCTTGATCGTAACAATTAACCTTTGGCAACACAATTCAAAGACAATTTCAGAATCCTCAGTATTGTTTTTAAAAATGCATGAGCATCTGAATTAGTTTTTTTTTCTTCTGTTTTTTTTTTTTTTACTCCCCAACCTACATTATTATTGTAAAACGTCTTTCCAGCACTAATGCATTTAAAGTATGTATATGAACTATAACCTTAAAAAAATTTATGCTGTCCAAGAATTAGAAAGCTGGTAATTCTGGCTTCTCTGCCTTTATTGTTAAGTTATTAATTTATTGAAGCTTCAGAACAATGCGCTTTATTCCATGCCATGAAAAACACTTTGATGTATCCTTTCATTCTCACATAAAGGACAAAATTATAAAGTTTACTTTTATGTTGAATGTTGCAATTAGACTGTGTGAGAGTGTGAGAGCTGATACTGAACATTTGTTCTGTCTTTTATATGCAGATATCTACTTACTGTATGTAAAAAGTTACACATACAGACCACATTTCTTCCTTTGATTCTCTCAGTTTATGTCTGTTTTCATAGGTATTGTAGATTACATTGAAAAAGAAGAAGAAGCAAATAAAATCTGGTAACTATAGTTCAGACCCCTGGGTCCAAAGTTCTCCAAGTTATGAGGGTAACCCAGCTATTAGTTTAATTTCTCATTTACTTTGTCAGTATTAGAATGTGCAATTTAGGAAAATCTGTAGCAGTTGGAGTTTTTCAAAAATGCAAAATAGGGAGGTTAATGTTTTTTCAATGACTCAACAGCTAGATTCGGCATTAACAGTAATACCGGGTGGCCCATCCTTTAAACCACTGGTCCATAGAGCTCCTGCTCCACAACATCCGCCTTCACTGTCACATTCTTTGTGCACCTTCATGTGTTAAGGTCCACTCTATCACTAAAAATTGGGTATTTTGAAGTTTTTGCCATGAAATATAAAAACTTCCTTTTTGAATAAATGGGGTCTATGAATATGCTAGTTGGAGCCCACCCACTTCCCAGCCCAACAGCAGACGTCACCCTGTCCTGTTATCTCTGACTCTGGCTGCTTTATACAGAGGACACTTCAACTACTGGGGTAACCGAGGCACAAATGTTTGAATTTCAGAGTGATTCTCTGCAGGAGGAAAATGAATTATTCAAACTTGCAAGCAAGAAAAAGTATCAAAAGGATATTCGCTTCTATCGCTCTCAACATGATTAGAAATGTGACGAGTATATAAAATATGAGGCCTTTTCTCAGTGGTAAGACTCCAATGTTAGTTAAACCTTGTTGTCAACTCTGAGATGTTTGGTAGCTCAGTTTGTGAAGACCCAACAGTTAATAGGGGATCAGAGTTGCTAACTTTTACAGAGTCAGCATGACACTCATGGATTTTTCACATGGGGGAAGAGAGTAACTTATACTCAGCTCATTTTCAGTTAGATATGGGGCTTCACTGTACTGAGAGATTTATTGTTTGAGTGCAAGGATGTGAAACAAGACCTGGACTGAAACAAAACACATAACATTTTGACAAATAATTGGAACAATTTAGGACAGACTTTATTCCCTTTGTGTTCTGAGTTTGAATCCATCAATCCAGTCTTCTGGAGTAATACCATCCTAATTAGATGCCCTGAATCACTTTAACTGGCTTCTCATTATGTAGAGGAGCGACGACTAGACTCCAAGTCCATTCTGAACAGTTGCCTCTTTGAATTCCCTCCCTGAATGACCATCTCATCGTGGTGGAGGCGTTTGTGCACCCAACTGATCCTAGGAGCTATGTTGTTAGGAGCAAAAGCAAACTGGTAAGACTAAGGGTGATTCAGAAGTATCCACATCAAGAATACTTTTAAATCAGTCCTTGGTTAATACCAAGGATCTCAGTTTTCCTCACCTGGGTCTGAAACTCTACCACCTACACTCCGAAAACAGCCCCTCTAGAAATAACACTAATATCCCAATAATCTAGTCAAAATTGTCTTGTTTTAGGCAAAAATATATTTCCCAGTGGGTTAAGAAAAATTTTCTTGACTAGAATTTTTAGGACTAGCAAAATGGTCTAAGTCTTTAAATGTTTCTTGAAACAGAGCTTTTTTACTCTCTAACAAATTAGTTTTGCAGTGTTTTTCAAATACAGGTTTTACAAACAGAAACACGAATGTGCTGTGATTTCTCTAGTGTTAACCAGTGTTGCTATTCTCCACATTGAGGAAGTTGAAAGCAGAGACCTCACCTCCAACAAGAAAACAACACCAATCAGCTATAGTTCAATTGAGTGGGTGACACCTGGACCAAAATTCAAACTCAAGACTTACTACAGCAAGTTTCATTGAAAACTTTACTCAGTGTAGTGCAACTTCAAGGTCATATAGAGAGGATGTGAAAAATATCAAGCTGCATTTACTTTTCTATATTTGTGTCTGTCTCAGTGTATCCAGGTGATTCAACACTGAGGTTTGAATCCTCTGCGCATATTGATATATTAAGGTATCAGAAACCATGAGGTTTACCAGAAACTAAAACAAACAGACAATATCTGCTTTTTTGTTCACATGATCCAATGGAACACAAACTGTCCATCACTCTACACCAGAGCTCTTCAAAATGGGTCCTCAAGGTCTGCTGTCCTCCTTGTTTTAAGATGCTTTTAAGCTCTTAGCATACCTTGGTGAGAAGCTTATCATGATCAATTCATTTGAATCAGGTGTGTTAGAGCTCAGAAGCACCTAAAACATGCAGGAGAGCGGGCCTTGAGGACCAGACTTGAAGAGCCCTGCTCTACAAACCTGAACCTTGAACCAGCCCCTACTAAGACAGAAGGAATGCAAATGTTTCAAGAAAGGACTAAGTGTGTCTTTTTTGATGGAACTAAGGTTTTGGGACAAAATACTATAGTATCAAATAAAAGGGAAATGAAAATCAGGCTTAAAATCTTATCATTGCTATGTTGTAGGAGTATTGATGAGATCTAGAAGGGTCTTCTTCAAGCACAACATACAGGTGTATTTCAAAACAAACAACACCCTCAGACAAAAACTAATAAATGCTGAGGACAAAACACTCAGAAAGAAATTGATCAGTGAAGGTAGTCCTATGAAACCGAAAGTACAGGCCTGTCAATGAGGGAAAACTAGACAATTCCACAAACATATGGAATAACATTGGAGAGCCACCTCCTCAGCTTAAGTCTCAGCAGTCCACCTCTATCTCATCGATAAGAGTCAACTTTTTTCAAGAACAGTAACATTTTAGACATAAAATACAGATGCTTTCAGAGACGACTGAAAGAAACCATCTTGGGAACAAATCAACATTAAACAGAGGTGGCCGGCCTCAGGTTTCACCCATCCAACTCTTACAAAGTAAACTCATCTCCCAAGGGCGGCTTCATGAAATTCCCATTTTGATTTGTGTGACTGAAATACCTCAGATACAGACCAAAAAGACCTACATGTGACTTAAATGACACAGAAAAAGGGTGAAAAATGAAAAGTTCTAAGACTTCCTGACAATCAGAACTGAAGAAGGTTTTTTCTTGGTCTTCAAGAACCAAGAAACGAAATCTAGCTGGCTTCTGTTCATGCTCATAAGGATTACTGGAAGAACTGGGTGATTGAGAATATACAGCTGGATTGCCTTTCTTTGCAAAAAATGTTCTGAACAGTGAAGCTATACTCCTTAACAATTGTCACATTAAAATATGTTCCCTTAAACTATCCACTTAATAAATGGTGTGAGTCAGAATTGAACCATGTCACCTTTTCTGTTGCTTTTAAGTGAGTCAGCAGCCTGTGTCTCACTTAGTCTCTTATACTTCTTGTTGACTTTTTGAGAGGTTTATTTTTTGTCTGGGTGTAAAAACATAGGTTATTTCAAATGACATAACTTACTTTGACTCTAAATGTTACTACATCGTTCTCCAGGGCTTAAAATATGCCCTCACTGAATCACCATTTCCCATCAGAGTATTAACAAGTGACATGGGGAGTTTTCAGTTATCTTGGTAGTGTGATTAATACAAGCCAATTTGAGCACAGTGTGATCAAATGTTAGTTTTGATCTACAGTCCAACAATATAGAGTTGTTGTACAGCATTTTTAGAATATTTTCAGTCACGCAAACATGTGACTATATAATACAGCCTTGATTTAAATCCCTTTCCCAACCATGTTGTGTGCATCCTCAGACACATTTTGACCTGCAGGAGCATGTTGCTACATGAATTATCTTTTTGATTGCTTGTGTAGGAGGAACACTTACAGTAACGAGCAACCTGGGAACCGGATTTACTGTTCCATATGCCCTCCAATGACATTACTTCAAGTGATGATGATGACACTCATAAATTGGTCATGATGGCTTACAACAGATAAAACTTGCACACGATTTGTTTGATGCACTGTTTGCTTTCTTAACCATTTGATTGTTTTCAGTTAGACCACCACTGTGACTTCTGCGATAAAAATACAAAATATATGAAGAATAGTGTCACAAATGCGCTCAACTATGATTTAGACCCCTTACCCGCTCCATGCCAGCTGCTCTTCATATATTTGGGCCACTCCTCCCACCAACACTTTTCCATGTTGTTTTAAACCTGTCACAATTAATTTGTCATATGGGCATCATTTCTCATCTACTCTGTCACCCCAGCACATGTACCATTTACCTTGCATTAATCTTACTCAGCTTCCCTTCTTTTTTCCTTTGGGGTACACATGCTCTTCTTGCCAAAATGTTACTGTAGCACATCGGAACATATGGCAGAAATTTGCATCTCTCACTTATGGCATCAGCGTTTGAGAATGCGGAATGTCTGCACAGACCCCATGTCCTGTGAAGCACTGTCCTAGATGGGCTTTTGTAAAATTGTTTCTGAGCTCCTAACCTTTTGATAAGCCCTCAAGACCGTGTAAATTAAAGGTATTAAATCATGATTTGGTGTTATGTGAGGGAGCTCATGGAGACATCCCCTTCACAGTCTAGTGGTCAGAGTGGAGGTGTACGGTGGTCAGTGCAGACAGACCATCCCACAGCAGTGATGAATGGCTTTCATCAAGGGGCCCATGGGCTCACTGGGGAAACATACATGAAGACCTCTGCCAAAGCAGCTGATATTTATGTCCCAGCAGCCCCACACTGCACAACATGGGGGGAAAAAAGAAGCAAGGATGGGGAGTGTTGAAAAGAAGGACAAAAAGGAACGTTTACCTCTGCTAAAAGCTTTTATTGAACAACCAAACGTGCTGTACAAATCTAGGAAATGGACTGTGGAGTGTGATTTGAGCTGAGAAACAGGTATTCGTGCAAGGTGCCTCTCAGCAGCCCCTCACTGCTCTAAGTCAGCAGTGAATGGAGACATCTTCAGATTGAAATGAGGCCAATTAGCAGAGACACAGCTGATTTTCAAGTGCTGATTGTGGGAGATGCTGGTTCAAGGATTTATTTCGTCACTGCAGAACTGCCTCTGCTTGGACTGCCATTAATATCCCATGAGGCAGTGGGGCAAATTCCTGGCCCGCAGTCAGATTTCCAGTTGTCTGTTTAAACAATTTTGCAGGCTATTTCAGGAGGAGTGAATTAGCCACTCATGCCTCTCATGGTTGTTATGGCAACAGCTCACTTTTTTTTTTCTTTTTTCTTTTTTTTTTCAAGATAACATGGGGAAGTGACCCAATATCCAAAGCCCAGTGCAGCAGAAATTTTGGAAGAAATACATTGTGCATTAATCAAAGTTTATTTTTCAAACATTAAGGCCAAAGACATGCAACAATGTTCATTTAGTCCCAAATATATCACTATAATATCATTAATTCATGCAAAAAATGTAATAAATATGTATTTTATATATAAAACGATAGCAGTGAGATTAAAACTATAGTAAAAGTTCACTTGTATTGATCTAATTGTTTGCTAAGGCAAGTATTTTGAAGCCTGTCAAACTATTTCACAGGCAACAAATTAAAACAGAAACTTGCTTGAGTGACTTTAATTTAAATTTGTTCAATCCTGAAATAATTGTCTATTTCTAAAGCTGCTCCTAAATATAGGATCCTTTAATCTTTGATAGCTGTGTAATTGTTGCAGGATTGGAAATCCAGGCAATCCAATATAGAAATACATATGAATATTGTGATGTTAATGAATGGCACCCAGGTTAATAAGACTATTCAAACTGCACGTTCGTTAGTGGTCTTAAGCTTTAAAGAGGCAGAGTGAAGAAATACTCTTATAATTAATTTTATTTGAGTTTAAGTATATGCAAGTAAGATGTTTTTTGTTTTCACAAAAAAATCTATACAAAATTTTAATAAAATGGAAAGACTGTACATTGCCTGCATAGATAAAAAAATTGGAGGCAAAAGTTTAAAGTATTTGTTTACTTGGTTGTTATGGAGATCCCTGTCATATAAAATGGATGACACTAAAATGGAGTTCTGAAAAGAACATACCGAAAATATTGAGAATATAAGTTATATTAACAATAGATTGTGTAATTCTGGACATGTTAAAGGTTATTTATGCTTCTGCATCAACTCTACAGCATAGTTGCAGTGAAGCCGGAGACCCTGCAGCGTGCTCTGTGCTGTAGCCTGACATATAACCCCCCAGAAATGCAGCTATGTGTTGTGTCAACGTAAACTGCAACAGCTGTGACTGGTCCACTTTATAGCACTGTACGCTCTTCTACATATTTCTAACTACTACTCCTGCTCCACAAGTTTCAAACTGGCTTGATAATTTACTGTAATTACAATAAAGGTTACTGTTTCTCATGATTTAGGGTTTCTTTCGGTTTCCGTGTGTTCTTTACTTCATAACTTTTGCTTTGTGGTTAATTATTTATTTTTTTACTTTTGGGATTTCCAAGGTTATGCCTTAGTGATCATGTTTTTACTGAAGATTTTCTTTTAAATTTTATTGTTGAGCTTCTTCTGTGTTTAGTTGCTTTCCCTCTTGTCTGCCTGTTTCTCCTGAGCATATTTCAGAAAGCAGCTTTTGTCAACATTCTGAGAACGTAGAACCTAAAATAAGTGAAATTTGGTGCCTTCTATTTCAGATGGCGAGGTAACTTAACCAAAAGAAGGAGGCTGAATTAAAGCTTGTTTTGGATACTAAGCGTCTGTTGCCATGGTAAAATGCTCTGTGAACGTAACCTGGTTTAGAGCAGGTTTTGTTTCGCAAACACAGAGTTGCTCACTGTCAGCAGCATAAAGCAGAAAAAGATTTAATTTCTTCAGATATATAATTTATAACTGCATTTTGGTATATAACCCAATGATTTTTGTGAGACCGCTACCTTTTTTTATCCATATTTAAGCACAAACATGGTCTTATCTGCCCAGATATCCCCTGCTATAGCCACGACCCTACTTCACAATAAAATACTTTTCTTTGTTTATTTATTTATCTATTTAATATGCCTACATGATCTAGAAACCCATATTATTCATGACTTTTAGTGATGTCCAGAAAAGATCATGTGATTCGAAATAATCATGTGATCATATGGTCATTTCTGAATGTCTGGGATCAGGTGGAAATGATTAGACTTTTTTCATTTTTACTTTACTAAATTAAATAATTTAATCAATATCTATATACATTATTATTTATTGTCCACAGATAAGTTTTAAATATAACCAAAGGTAGTTTTCACTACCCATTAATTTTTCATATATATATATATATATATATATATGTGTGTGTGTGTGTGTGTGTGTGTGTGTGTGTGTGTACAAGGAGAGAGTGAGAAATTTTAATATTCAATATTATCATTTTTATCTGCCCATATTTTTATTTTTATGTGCACTGTGTAGTGTGTGAGTTCTGATTTTCTGTGTGTATACTGATACAACAATGTGAATTTCCCCACTCTGGGATAAATAAAGGAACATCTTATCTTGTGTCAGATGGGGGAGTAGGGGTAACCTTCAACCTAGAGTCACAATTGTAGCGAGTGAGCTGATGTCAGTGTTGCCAACTGAGTGACACTGTCGCTATATTTAGTTTTCAGACCCCTCTAATGACTTTTTTTGTTTTTTAAAAAAAGCAACTAGTGACAAAACTAGTGACTTTTTCAGGTTTTGTTGGAGACCTTTGAAGTCTAACTTGAAGGCTTGTATTGTCCTCACTCCTTCTTCTCAGCCAGCAGCCCCTGCTGCCATGGGCCCCTCCCCCGAGCCAAAGTGCTCTGTCCTCCAGCAGCTGCTCTTAGCTGGAGTCACACTAGGAGATGTTCACCTCTCCATGTCCAGATTGCCAAAAAAAAAAAAAAGGGCATCCGTGAATTCAAAGCTGGCTGATCTTGCACTGGCCCAAAGCAAATGAATAATAAATAATTAAAATAATAAGTGAGTGACAAAGATGAGGCTATTGTGTTTAAGTTATCCCTCTGAATTATATATTTACTTTATTTTGCACCTGCATGAAAAAGAACCTTAGCTATGGGAGCTCCATTGATAATGTATTTTTTATAGCGTAAGCACTTCACTCAGAGTCAGCATGCTCAAAGTTGACAACCAACTCTAAACCCCGATTTAAAACTGGAAATTCTCTTCTTCTTGTGTAATTTCTGAGCTTCTCTTGTCAGGGCTTGTCATGGGTTTGTTGAGCATCCTTTCTGAAATAGCTCTTCTGCATTTGGGTCCAACTTTCCTCAAACCATAGATTGTCTAAAGAGAATGGATATAAGTTCTTTTTAAGAAACCAAGGTGCCGGAAAATCAGTCAAAACTTATTCTGGTGCCAGTGGGTTGAGCAGCTCCAAGTTTATTTTTCTAGATTATCTTTGTTAAGAGTCATAGTTACAGCTGAGGCTGATGGAGGTAGCAGATGTCTGCTCATTAACCATTATGTCACAAAAACTTTAAGTCTGACTTATAATTTACATATAAAGGAGGACATTTAACAACCTAAGATGTTCTGAAGCGCATGTTTACTGAAATATCCGAGTTAAATACTTGAAAATAGAATGTCCTGTTGGGTGCATTCATTGTTATTTTTTGCCAGTGAAGTTTTTCATTTGAAAATTGAAGCACCTATTGCAAAATACATTTGAAGCTCACTTAATTGAAGTGCCTGCAATTTTACAACCAACTCACTGACCCCCTTAAGAACTCCATTAGATGTTTCAGTCTGCTTGTAAAAGCCACATATAAATGTAATTTGTTTGACCTTGTTTTTTCCCCATTTTTTTCAGCAACCAGTGAAAGCACCTTGAATTGCCTTGCTGCTAAAATGTGTTATACTTATGAACTTGTCTTGCCTTTTGTAAATCCCAAATGCTTGTCTTAAAATGACAAACCAGGATGGATGGATGGATAGATGGATGGGTGGATGTCTTTAGTTTTACTTGTAGGAAAATTGTCCACAGAGTCTGTCAGTTTGCATGAGCTGAAATATGCACATTATTTTAACACTGATATAAGCCAGTTACTTCAGTAAAGGTGAAACGGTAGCATAACAAAAAGAAAAATTATAAATCCATGAGACCTCACAATTTTCTTATCCATGAATCATAGAAATGAGCACATAAATGCTGCAATATATTTTTCACCTATTGTGTTTTTCCCTTAATGTAATATGCTAATGATTATTATGAGTGTATTTTTTAACCAAATCAAAATGCAGTCATGCTGTACTGCCAGAAATTTCAGCCCAGACAGTAGGAAGGAGTTGAATTAATTATTATTGCAAAAAAAAAAAAAAGTTCCAGCAGCCCACACATGCTGAGAAATACAGTTGCACTAAAACAAACACAAGTAAGAATAAAATACATAAATAAAGAAATTAAAAAACAAGCTATAAGGACAAATAAATAGACAGGTATGTGCATTTTATTAAATACAGTCAATGTGGTGTCCTATTTTGAGACAAAAGTAAAAACTAGGGTGGGAGGACAATTTAAAGAGAGGCCTTGCAAATTTTTTTTTTTTTTCAAATGTGGTCCCAATAAAAACAAAGGAAAAAAAAAATACTGCACACAAAACCTCCAGAAAAAGAAATATATGCTGAACAATAAATTGATTATATGGGCGTATGTGCCAACAGTGCTCTTTGTGCTGGCTGGTGTGGGCTACAGGCACTCATCCATACTGGTGGGTGAAAACTTCATTTAAAGCCCATCAGCAGGATGATACAACGTACCAGGAACAGACCCAAATGCACGGACGGGCTCAAAGCAAGAGCCAGCAGACAGGTTTACTGAGGGGTTTACTGCGCGGGTCAAAAAACAGCAAATCAGTCAGTATAACAGTGTACATAGGGAAGGATGGTAAAGAAAGTAAAATGATGTAAGAGTTTTCACAAATGAATAAGATCTAAAAGCAGAAAAGACGAAAATCTGTCAAAAAGGAACTGTATGGGGGGAATATACATACAAGATGAGTAATGAAAATTAATGACAACAGAAAAAATTAGTACCAGGTAGGAAACAGAGCAAAGCCCAGAAGTGGCTTTAAAAAAAAAAAAAAAGATTAAAGCAAGAAGTAACAAGAGTCCATGAAAAATAAACTTTTCAATATATAATTATAGTTTTTAGATTTTTAAAACATTTATTTTGTTCATTTGTAATTTAGAGTTGAGATGACAAGTGTTTCCATGTTTTTAGACTCATCTAAAGGACTGCAACAACTACTATCTAAGATGTCATTGTAAGTTAGGAGAAGAAAAAATGAGAGATGCGTATGGTTTTTATTATCATGCAAAATAATCATGGTGTATCCAAGTTTTGCAAAGTCAGTGGTTAGGACATTCATTTGGGTCTTAAGATAACTACATCATGAAGTGGGGATTGCCTTGATTAGTCAGATTCTACCAAAAACTACAGAGGCCATGTGTGTTTATGAGAAGAAGGTGGCTATAAATCTACTTATATTGATGTAATTGGCCCAGCCAATGGGAAACAGTGATATAGTCGGTAAAGTCTTAAGATATATTTAGACACTATGTTCTTTTTAAAAGTGCCAATTTCCAACAGTGCAAAAACAGAAGAATGATCTCCTGCTGATTTGTGCAATTTGTTTTATTTTTGTTTCCATAATGTCTTGGGAGAGCTATTTATTTGGTCACAATGAACATTTTCCAGCTTCAGTTGGACTCCTTTTAAATCTATCCCAAACAGAGACGATAGTATTTAATCTGTATTTCTTCACTTCAGCTGGTTGATGACTTTCATGCCAATTCAATTCTGGTTCAAAGATATATGAATGAATTCCCGGAGTTGTCACTGGTGAAAATGTAAGTATTCTCTGAAAGTTTTGATTTGGAGCTCTGGGTTTCACTCCTGAACGGACAGCAACAGGAGTTGTGCACGTTCATCAGGCACCCTTGCACCTTTGAAAAGTTGCAGAAATTTGACCAATCAGAAAACACTTGAGACAACATTAATAATGTAAAATGAGAAAGCATTACTTGTACTATGTCTTTTATCATTCTAAACTAATTGTATACAGTTTAGAGGTGTGATGGGTGCAAAACTAATGTAGAAGTACCCTAAATAAAACAAAAACATCTGGAAATGGCCATCTGATTACTGCTTTAATGACACTATAGCTTCCAATAGACAGTTTAAAACAGTATAGTTCTCTTTGTACAAAACAAACCGAGTCACAAAGTACTTATCTGTTTCCATTAAGGTAGTGAAGATGTTTTGGCGTCATTACAATCGGCTTGGACCTTTGGCAATGTCTGTCATTTCCGAGTTGAAATTAGTCCTCTTCTCCTCTTTCTCTCTACATTCCCAAAACAAGTGTTGTGTTAAAAGTGTTGAGATGCGAGTTCACCCTTCCTTATATTTTACAAATGATTCCCTCAAGCCGCCCACCGAACAGAGACCTAGTAAGTTCTGATGACCAAATATTGAGTTTTCACAGCATAGTTAAAATATTTTAGTTCAAATATAACAGTATTAGTCCTGTTGTTTAGGTTACTTGAGTTCTGTAATGATAAATTACCTGGTGAGGACGCCGGCTTTGTTCCCGCTACATTAATTTCGCCATCAATCTTTTAGCTCCGTATCAACTCACAATTCTCATTTTCAAACTTGTCAAAAGCTAATGATAAATCGTGGTGAGTAATATCACCACCTGATCAAACAGCTGACAAACCACAAGAGCGTCAAGCAGCGCTGAGATGTGAAATCTTTTCTCGGTATCACACATATCTCTGATCATCTTCCTTATTTGATGTCTGACTCTTATGAGTTTCCCCTTCCCCTCTGAAAACAGACCTTGAACCAGCTCTCCCGGTGACAGGAGGCCATCTTCATAATTACATTACAGGCAAGAGAGACCTGCTATGCATCAAACGCACAGCATTCAGATTGTTAAAGCACATATGTCAGCTGTTGAGTTTGACTCAAGTCCAAGGCTTGCCGGTAATGAAACGGGGGGATGAAGGGGTGAGTCAGCCACTGGCCTTTGTTAATTGCGTGTCTCACATCATCCTGGCCAGAACAGTTAATTGGGAAAGATCAAGGGGATTTGCAGTGTTAATGAGCTTCCCGTGAACTCAAGTCATACTTTGGATACCAGAGGAGTCTTTTTCAACTTTTCATTTCTAAAGCAATGTGGCTATAGCCGATGTGCCTCATCTCCTGCGTTCGGTAGAGATGGCTCAGAGGTTCTATTATAAGCACAACAACATCCATCCATCTCTATTGTCTTGTCACTTAACATTCAGGATGCATTGTGATGTTTTCCCAGCATTATAAGCTGCCTTCTTCAAAATCATCTCTTTCTTATTCATCATAAATTTGTGTTCCCTCCGTCTTGTGGTTTAATTAGGAAGCATCTCTTGCTTATGGGTTTTGATCCTTTCCCCATTTGGTTCTGCTAGGTCATACATAGAAATTACATTACAGATGATGTACGACATCATTTAAGAAACTGATAAAGGGAGAAGATGCTTAACTGTGTTTTCCCTGAAAATAATTACTATCATTTCCTGAATTATGGGTTGTGCAAGACCCCTGGTCACAGTTAGTTATTACTGAGCCACATTTTATATACCGCCTGCTTTGAAAATTTATCAGAAAGAAACCACAATTACACACGCTTTGAAAATTTTTCTAGCATTACAAAAGTGGCAGAAGTTTAAGTGGTAAATGCAGTATCATGAAAGCATAATAAAGCCAATTAAATATCAAGAGGGTCTGCTGCAAAACACCTTATTGCTGATATTATTTTCTTTCATGGGCTCTTCAAGGGGGCGGAGTTACAGGGCCAAGCGGAGTGCCTCTGTCCTCTCACTCATCAGTCCTTTGTCTAAAAACAATGATCAGATTATAGGTGTATGCTACTGCTTGAAAAAGAATACTGGAGGCTAGTCTACATTTGCCTAAACATAAGCATTTTGCCAAAGTTTAATAAATTAATGTGCTTCTGTGCTCTGTTGTGTCTGTTTGAAAGTATTTTGGATATGCACAGTAAAAATAAATGCAAAACCAGTATGGAGTTTTTATAATAATGCATTTTATTTACAAGCGCAATTCAAAATACTCAAGGAGACTGTATAGAGATGATATATAAGCAAATAAAACAGGACTCTGGTTTTTTATGTTTTAACTGTTTGAATGAAATGCATTACACCTTACCAAAACGGGAATTGTGAGCAAGGTCGTTGGACACATTCTTGCCTCTCTTTGAAAAATGTGACCCTTTGATTGGCACTCACTTCGAAAAATTCTACGTCTGCCACTTGTCACGTTTCAATGACAGGAAATGTCTCAAATTGTCCACATGCTAATGACACAGTTGCATCTTCACTGAATGTGTTCCTGCAGATACTGCAGCAACTAGATTGCTTATATTTGCCCACAATACAATCATTCAAGCAAACATATA
>JAOWBL010001348.1:0-15530 GCA_028564865.1 Zenarchopterus dispar | reverse complement strand
GTATCAGGGCAGAAGTGTCCATGACTGGTGGAGACTCGGTGTTGTCCGCCGGAGAGTTAGCTGCTGCACTTAGCAGCGTATTAGCAGAGGATACTAGCCTCGTTTTCCGCGTCTGTAATTTGGTTTGTTTCGACATTTTTAGGTTAAAACCGCTTGTCGGGCAACCAGTGTACCTTAGGAGTATCAGGCTATGCAATATGCTGAAGAGGGCAGATAGAGCAAAAAAAAAAGGCGACCCAGGATTAATGTGGGAGCGGGAGCTCGACAAAAACACGTCTCTCAGTCAGCCATCGTCACGTGACCAACTCTTGAGTGTCTGATCAGATGCTTTTAAATCAATATTCTTTTTTTTTTTTTTTGTTAAATAAAAGATAATTGTTTAATAAAAAAAAAAAAAAGCAAGGTCTCAACATCACTTCCAGAATCATTGTCTGTAAATTATGGTAAAACATAGGCTTCACTCATCTGTTGTGACTGTATTGAACTAAATACAAATGTCAGGTGTAATTTTAGAGTTGTTGCTGGTCCAGAAGTCGTTTTAGTCCATTGCGAATAGGACACAAGTGCCACTTAGCTGCACTTTTAAAGATATTGTTTTATCTACACCTACTTTGTGATTGAGTATATTATAATGACTTGATTGTATTGCTTTGTAAGATCATCAGTAATGTCCAGTCTGTCACTAATAAGACAGATAAGCTTGAAGTGCTGCTGAGGACAAATCTGGAATCTCTTTAATGCAATATCAGCTATTTGACCAAGACGTGGTTGCTGGAGCAAATCCCTGACTTCAGCATATCTCTGACCAGTTTTCAGATGATACAGACAGACAAAGACTTAAAGAGGAACTAAAATCAAGGATGGTTTATTTGGAGTTCTTGTCAGCAACAGATGGTGTAATCCGGGACATGCTACTGTGAAAAAGCTGTCCTGCAGCCAGATATTTAACTGTTAGCTGTGAGTTTCCATGCTCATTGTCTACTGAAAGCTCACCAGTGTTAGTGTAGTGGCAGTTTACAGTTTCAGTTTCCTGTCATCAGCATGGACAGACAAGAAACCCTAATCCTGTTAGTGACATTATCAGCTCTGCTGAACACAACATCCAGCACATTTCTAGCCGTCACTTGTGATTTAAACTTTGTCTCTTTCCCTGCCACACTTTCAACCTTTCAACAGTTATTCAAGTGTTCCACCAGAGAAAACAAAATGCTGGATTTGTTTGATCAAACGTCTGAGATGCATACAGTTGCTCTGCACGGCATGCTCTGGGCAAGACGGATCATAACCTAGTCTTTCTCTCGTCCACCTACAAACCCATCATCCAGACACAACCCAGGTCCAAAGGGACTGTGAGGAGGTCACAGGAAGGTGAAGAAACTCTGCAGGGATGTTTTGAAGCTACAGATAGGGATCTTCCCTATGACCCACATGGAGATAACATCAATGCCATGACTGAGTGTGTGACTGACTATAGGAGCATTTTCAGACCCCTACAGAAGATCCATCAGACCATCACAGAAGGTCCCTTGGACCACTACTGGAGATTCTTTTGCCAATTACAGTCTGAAGAACCGTCCTACAGACTGTTACAGAAGATCCTTCAGACCTACGAGAGATCCTTCAGGGTGTTACAGGAGGTGCTTCAGACTGCTACAGGAGGTCTTGCAGAGTTTTACACAAGATCCTGCAGATGTCTACAAACAGGAAATCCTTCAGACCACTCGTAGTTGTGATTATTAAAGTGTTGTTGAATTGATTTTTTATGTTGGTGTCTGTTCTACTAGCCCTGTTTTCATATCTGTTAATCATAGTTTCAGTTCTTCTAGTTCTGGTTTTAGATATTAATTCAGTAGCAACACTTGAAATGAGGCTGTTTTGACAGATTTGATCAGAATAAATGTACAATATCATTTATTGAAATCATGGGTTAACATTAGTCAACTCAGCCAAGCTAAAATAGCTAGCTTTGATTGCCTTGAAGTGGGCTTCAGGAGTAAAAAACGACATCCGAATCACTCTCCAGAAACTTGTGGGGGACATCACAGGAGACTTCATCTAGTTCTTCTTGTACAATCTCTGGTTCCATCTCTGGAATCTGCAGCCTACAGAAGAGCATGTTGTAGTTTCCTGGTGAGGAGTAAGAAGCTTCTCTTTCAATTAGAAATCCTCGTCAGTAGTTGTGTAGTTCAGTAACTTGAACACAGAATGTTCTTTATGAACTTTGATGCCATTTTCTTTCTCAGACCGTTATCTCAGCCATGAGCATGCTGACTCCGCCCATCCCTCTGGGTAATCCTGGTAACCAGTTCAGGGTGGACTACATCAAGAGCATCGCGCCACTGTCTGACTTCGAATACACAGAGGTAATGTACACACCCCTCCCCCACAGGGGTGGTATGGGAGCAGTGATGTCAATCAGGTTGACATGCAGGTGAGCCTGAGCATCCCCTCTGCTGCTGTTTGGTCAAGGTCCCTCGGGGCCCATTGTCTCCTGCAGTAGTATGGAGACATCAACCTGAATAGTGTTTGGACAATAAAAACCTTCTGAAGGGTCCAGAAGGATGACAGAAGTGACATGGACTGACCTATAGAGGATGGTCATAAAATGTATGTTTAGCCCACATTAAACTCTTTCAGTTCATAGTTTATCATTTTTGGAACGTCTGATATTCAGATTACATAGTTTTGGGATTGTTGCTATGACAAAATTAATTAATCAGAAAGCATCAAACACTGTTCTGGAAGATTCTCCAGGGACTTTAGATTAGCTTGAAATCATTTAAATATTCAGAGGAGTAGTTATTTCAGTAATGCACATCACAGCACTGCAGCAAATTAAAAATATATTGGTTTTAGAGATATTTGTTCAAGAATGATGGAACCCCAGTGGTTGCCTGCTGCAGCAATTCTGTTCATGATGTGACGTTAGACCAGGGCAAACCATTGCTGGTTCACTAGCTGCTGTCCTGCATGTTTTTAGATGGTTCCCTGCTGCAGAGCACCTGATTCAAATGTATGTGTCATTGATGACAAGCTGACAATGGCCAATCCAGACCCTAGTGGATTGGCCAATAGAGCAACTACAGTTTTCTTGATTTTCAGGTTTTTAAAGTCTGATTTTGCCCTTTTGGGTATGTCTTTCTTTGTAATGATCAGAGATTTATTTACTGATTTCTCTCTCTCTCTCTTTCTGTTTTCTGAAATGTGTTTTTTTTTTTTTTGGTTTCTCTTGTGATTTGGTTGGTACCTCATTTCAAGTCCGGAGTTCAGAATCCTACAGATGTTTGGTTCACACACACACACAAACAGAGTCAGGTGTGCTGGAGTCTCTGGGCTGTCACAGGTGGGAGGGTCAAGTACTCCTTTAAAGCAGCACCGGGAGACCTGCTTAAGACCTTGTTTGTTTTAATGATGTTAATGACATGATGTAACGGTTCACTTGAGACATGTACACACCTGTGGTCACCCGAGGTCTCATTATCTAGCAGCTCCATCTCTGAGGAGCACAGACTCTAAACAAGCATCTTCTTTTGTCGCCTGTGATGCTGCAGGTGGTTGGTTGATGCAGTCGACTGTCGCTACTGCGTGACCAGCTGCTGTCACACAAACGCAGTTGCCTGCAGAAATGTTGCTCTCCATCTTTAATGTGTTTGATACACTCAGGTATTGTGATGATGTCATCAAATGGAGCTCAGCAGTGAGCAGGTTGACAGCTGAACCTGGTTTCTAGTACTGTTGTCAGGGGCCTCAATGGAACTCTTAATTTGACCTAAATCAACCAGTAAGACTTTGGATAAAATCCAAACAACCCAGAAAAATCTCAAATTTTATCCTAAAAGCACCATTTTTTTATCAAACCCCAATTCCAACACACAGAAGCTAAGTTAACACTGAGAGTAACCATCACTAGTTACCAGCTGTCACCAACACCAGGCTGTTAAAAGCTCAGACTTCACAGATTCTAAAGGTGTAAAGATGACCTCTCTGACTAAAACTCACTGAACTATAAAAGACAACTTCACCTTCTACAATCTAACTCTGTGTTGTCTGTAATGTTTCACCATCAGAAATAAAACACACTTTTCTTTATTCTGACTGAAATCATTCCCGAAGTAATGTGAATTCGTGAACTGTTCGTTGATTGACACTTCTATGGAATCACAGCTGGTACAATCATCCAAATCCATCATTGTTCCTAAGACATGTCCTTGTACAAACACCCACAGCTCAGCAACTTTCCACATGGGGGTGTCCTGAAGACGTCACTGATACAAACAAATCCAGAACTGTCCTAGTTGAAAGGAATTACTACAATTTAGTGACATTTATATGAAATAAAAGCATGCTGAGGAAAGGCTCTGTCTCTTTCAGGACTTCTTTGAGCATACTCAGAAGCTGTGGGAGGATGAGGGTGTGAAGGCATGTTTCGAACGGTCAAATGAATATCAGCTGATCGACTGCGCTCAGTAGTAAGACACACACACACACACACACACACACTTTGACAAAAAATGTGGAGACTGTAGATGTGTCCCTAACGTCTACAGATTAGTCAAAAAAACTGCAAACCATGGCAGACCAATCAGAATGCTCCACAAAGATGCAGACCACCTTCTGGGACCTGATACGTTCATCCCACTTCTCTACTCTCTTAGTCCCTCCCATAAAAGATGTGAGGACAGAGGAGTTGAAGAGATGAAAATTAGGTTTTTCTTTTATTCTTCTTCTGCAGCTTTCTTGACCGGTTGGACTCTGTCAGGAGGAGGGACTACACTCCTACTGACCAGGTAATGCCTGCAGACCAGTTGAAATGCCTAGAGACTAGATGATGTGCCTACAGACCAGGTGACATGCCTGAAGACTAGGTGATGCACCTAGACTAGGTGACATGCCTGAAGACTAGGTGATGCACCTAGAGACCAGGTGATGCTCTGGCAAACCAGGTGACGTGTCTACTGACCGGGTGTTGCACATGCAGACCAATTGACGTGTCTACATGTCAGGTGACATGCCTAGTTGATGTGTCTACAGACCAGATGATGCACATACAGACCAAGTAATGCCTGCAGACCAGGTGATGAGCCTATAGATCAGTTGACACACTTGCAGACCAGAGAAAGTGCCCACAGACCTGGTGACGCTCGTACAGACCAAATAATGTCTGCAGACCAGGTGACCAGGCTGCAGCGTCCAGGCTGGCTTCACCACTCATTTCTTCTTCTTCTCCTGCAGGATTTGCTGCGCTGTAGAGTTCTAACTTCAGGGATTTTTGAAACCAGGTTCCAGGTGGACAAAGTCAACTTCCAGTGAGTTCTCAGACAGTCTAGTCCTCCTCTCAGAACTCAGATCTGGAAACATGCATGTTCAGTTTCAGTCCTTAGCTCTGAGAGTCATCCAAAAATCCATGCAGAACACGCCTGTTATGTATGTTCAACCTGACATGTGAACACGCCTTCCTTATACATGTTTGTGCATTAGTATGTTTGATGTAGGTGGACAGAGGGATGAACGCAGGAAGTGGATCCAGTGCTTTAACGGTAGGAAATTATTGATCTGTGACAGAACAGAGACAATGCTCAGTATCAGATCAGAGATCTTGATCATTATCAAATAATAATATTTCCATATTCAGATGTGACGGCCATCATCTTCGTAGCCGCAAGCAGTAGCTACAACATGGTAATCAGAGAAGACAACTCCACCAACCGACTTCGAGAATCACTGGACCTCTTTAGATCCATCTGGACTAATAGGTACCTATGCCATCTGTGATTGGTTCATCCTCTGAGCCCCGATTAACTGTCAGAAGCCCCCTCTGACCTGTGATTGATTGTCTTTGGCCCTCTTTGCAGATTTCTGAAGACCATCTCGGTAATCTTGTTCCTGAACAAACAGGACGTGCTGGCTGAGAAGATTCTGGCAGGAAAATCTAAATTAGAAGACTATTTTCCTGAATACCAGAACTATCAAGTTCCTCCTGAAGGTAAAACCACACACCAGAGTTGGCACGTGCGTGTGCTGAAAACCATGTCAGACATATGACTTCTTGACATCCATGTGTGATTCCAGCTGTTCCAGATGCTGAAGAAGACCCTAAAGTAACCAGAGCCAAGTTCTTCATAAGGGACGAGTTTCTGGTAAAAGAACACGTGGTTTTGGTCATGAAAGTTTCAGGCATGCTGAAAATTTTGACTGAGGTCAGGATTTTAATGAAATGATGGTTTTTAACCATCATTTCGATGATGGCACTAGGCGTGACCCGTTTGGTCAGTGATGTTAAGATATTGTTTCAACACAACAACAAAAATTTATGTAGATTTTCTAAAGTGTTAAAACAGATGTGACAGAAGTGTTAACAAGTATGTGTCCAACCTGACATGTAACAAGTTTGATGAAACTCTGTAATAATGGACAGAAATGGAACTTGCTCGAACATGTTAAGGCTGACATGTTAAAGTAACTTGTTTAACTGATGTGTTTAACGTGCTAAAGTAGTGTATAAACTGATGTGTTAAACTGAAACGTTAAAGTAACTTGTTTCATGTGACATTAAATGTGTGTTTAATGTTACTTGTGGAAAGTAATGTGATTAATGTGATAAAGTAACATCTTTAACATGTTTAATGTGTTAAAGTAACGTGTTAAAGTAACAGGTTTAACATGTTAAACCTGAAGTAAAGTAATGTGATTAACGTGATAAAGCAGCGTGTTAAAGTAACATGTGTTAACCCGTGAAAGTAACATGTTAAGGTAACATGATTAACATGTTAAAATAACGTGATTGTGTTAAAGTAACATGTTTAACATGTTAAAGAAACATGTTGAAGTAATGTGATTAATGTGATAAAGTAACGTGTTTAATGTGTTAAAGTAACGTGTTTAACGTGTTAAAGTAACATGTTTAACATATTAAAGTAGCTTGTTGAATGCGATAAAGTAGAATGTTAAAGTAACGTCTTTAACTGATGTGTTTTGTCTTGGTCTCCAGCGGATCAGCACGGCCAGTGGTGATGGGAAACATTACTGCTATCCTCACTTCACCTGCGCAGTCGACACAGAAAACATCCGCCGTGTCTTCAACGATTGTCGTGACATCATCCAGCGCATGCACCTGCGGCAATACGAACTGCTCTGATTGGCTGCTGGCCCTGGCCCTGGCCCTTCTTGAAAGATCAAGGATCCATCTGAAGAAGTTAGCTGGCTTGTGACATCGAATCAGTGCTGATAGTTGATCAACGCAGACAGCTTCTCGGAATTCATAATTTTGTGATCAGTTACATTTATTATTAGTGATTTGCATTTCCAATAATGCCTTTCCTTCTTTGCCTCTGTGTCAAGCCAAGGATTGTGGGTAGTGTAGTCCTGAAGGTGCATGGGGTCTGGACCACCTGTTGTTGCCATGACATCACTGATACAGTACATTTGGAAGGAGGCAGGGTTTATAGAAGAGATTTAAATCAAATATAATTTGTCTGTGTTTGTGAAGTTGTGTAGTGTACAATTAAAAGCTGTTCCTGATTGGTTGTTCCAGGCTGTGATGTCACTTCTCTGAAACATTATTATTTGTTAGTTTTTCTCTCATATTTAACAGCTGAATCTGAATATTTATATGAACTGAAAACTTTGACATTAAAGTAAGTTTGTTGGAGACCTGGTGTCCATTATTCTCGCAAGGTGTGTTCATAAAGAAAAGGCAATTAGTGGAACATCTCCTCTGAACTTTGGTCCTTCTTTCTGATCAGTGACTTCAGTCAGAAACTCTTGGATCTACAGTCATCTTAAAAAGCTAGTATACCTTCTTTCAATCCTATTTTCCACTTCCCTTAACTTGAAGTTCCTGTCTGGGCTTCGACCTGGTCCTTCCTAGACCTTGATTCCTTTATTTTTCATCATTCTGATGTAGCTTTGCTGCTATGTTTGGAACTATTTCCTCTCACATGATCCGGTTTCAGCCAATGTTTAGCTGTCAGATGTCCTCATATTTGTCTGCCCTAAACAACTCCACACCATCATCCCTCCCCCACCGTGCTTTTTTTTTTTTTACTCCCACCACCGTGCTTGACAGTGGACTTTAGGTGTTTGATTTCTTCCAAACATGGTTCTGGACATGAAGACCAAACATCTCCATTTTGCTCACATCTGTCCAGAGGACATTGTTCCAGAAGTCTGCTGGTTTGTTCAGATGAAGTTTTGTGAACCGGAGTCGTACTTCCATGTTCTATTAAGACAGAAGAGGTTTTCTTCCAGACAAACTAAAATTGTTCAGTTTTCTTCTGATTGTGCTGTCATTGAAATTCAAACTACTTACTAGGGAAATCAGTTAGTATGAAGCCTCATTATACAGCTTTCATACTAACAGGTGTTGCACGCCCAAATCTGGAGAAGCACGTATGCTCAGAAACGTTCAGATGTATGACTCTGTGCATGTTTTTTCCTGTGCACGTCCTTGATTCATCCAGACTGATGTAGAATTCAACGTTCCAGGACCTCTTTGTCTACTCCGTTAATAATGACGTAGATGACTAGAAATGTATGATAAACTTTCACCTTTTGTCCAAACAACGACAAACACACCAGAAACACTAAAGAATTTCACAGAATGTGAAGCTGATGCACTAGTATCTTAAATGGAGACAAGAGTAAATATTTTATTTGAAATTACTTCCTCTGGCTGAAGTAGTAATTGATTGGGAGTGTGTGACTAAGACTGTAAACCAGCAAGATCAGAACATCACACTGCAGCTGCAGTTTAAAAAAAAAAAAAAGATCCTCCCGGGCACCGAAATCACGTCATCCTTGACCAGCAGGTCAGAACTGTCTGAAGACGTGCCCCCTTCAAACTCTTCATTGTCTTCCAGTTGGACCAAAGCTGCTGCTGTTGCCTAATTGCCCAACTTAATGCAGTCATTTACAGAGCACACAGGTGATTATTTAACCTTGATGGTTTTATAAATGTCATGTGACTTGCTCTTAATATGATCAACACTATTTTCTTCTCAGTGAGAATGAGAGTTCATTTCATTTCAAGTGGTGGATGTCTGTGTTTCTCACAGCCATCGTTCATTGATGTGTTAATATTTCAAAAAATATCTGTGAAATAGCATTATGCATTTTTACCTATCAAAAACTGTTTTATATATTCTTTACTATTTTTTTTAAACTAGACCTGGTCTAATCAGTCATTTATTTTTAACTTCTCTCAGAAATGATCATTGATCAGAAAGTCTTTAGATAACTAGTCTGTAACTAGTTCCCAGTCTGAAGCTATCTGTTGGATCTGGTGCACGAGACGATTCATTCAATTATTTCAGACTTGGAGGGAACGACATTCAGAGTCCATCTGAGTGTAAACTGAACAGTTGGTGACTAAATATCTTCAAGAGGTTTATTACAACTGCACAGGAAGAACACTGTCACAAGCAAAGCTCAATGATAGAATAAAATCAGATTGTATCGTAGAAATGTTGTCGTCACTCATTACAAATCCTGAGTTCTCAGCAGACGCAGACAGAATATGGTAAATACCCTAGATATATCGGAAACATGACCTTCACAGGATGGAGAGGGTAGTATGTGGAAGTCTGGTGAGGAACATTAAAACCAAACAGCAGACTTTTATTAATCAATTACACAAATCAATAATTCATCAACACTTCAGGTTCTTCCTTAGAAAAACAAATGAACAATCTAAATCATCATGAAGCAAAAACAATTCAAACACACAGTAGAAGCTAGAACAACTGGACATCTGAATATGTTAACAGAAATTCTTATTCCATGAGATTTCTGCACAGTGGGAACCCAGAATGAAGTGAATAAAACAACTTCTTACAGTTGTTAATCAGAGGGGACCTACAATGTTTAAGTTAAACTGGTATATGTAACCATCAATGCTGGAAGAGCTGAAGCTCCAGTTTTAGGTTCCTAACGGAAAGAGAAAAATGTGGAGAAGGCCAGAAAACCAGATGTTTAAAATCTTTTTTTTTTTTGTTCTGCATGTTTGTATAACAGAAACACATTAACACATTATTGACTATCATAATCTACAAGTTTACATCTATTTATGAAAAGAAGCAAAGCCATGCAGATAAAAACGTCACAGTTTCAGACATCAGCGAGCTGTCTTCAGTCAAGGTCTGTCCACTGTTCTACCAGCTGTGACACAAATACATTTCTACAGGAACTTATAATTCAGATTTCTACTAGACAAACACGTTAAGTGCCAACAACAAGCGTCTTTATGCACATTCAGAAACTTAATGTCCCACAAACCAAACCAGCCATGGAGTTGGTCCATAAATGGACTAGCCACACCTCCAGAAGGATGGAGATAGAATATTAAACAGATAACTGACATTAAAAACTGAATCTTGAAAAGTAACATTTTAGATGAGTCAACTGGTGGAGGTATGAAGTCCTGAAGATGCCCATGATCTTCCTGAAGTATCAGCTAAAGATCAGTTAGCAAGCACCGTTTCAGAAAATCTGCATAGGAATCAGTGTAGATGACAGTTTTCATAAGACCGACTATTCCATTCACCTGAAGAAGAGGAAAGACGTGGAGCTGAGAGTATAAAAAGCACCCAACATCCGTGTGAATCTTGTTAAGTAGAATAATGTCAAAACAAATCCAGCCTGCAAAGAAAGCTTGGAGCAGCAAAGAAATGTGTGATCAGATGAAGACATCCATCATGAAGCGTCAGAACAGAGGTCAGACAGCTGTGACTCTCATCAGCAGTCTGAGTGAGTGTGGGTGTGGTCAGTAGTCACTTCGAGATCAAAGCTTCTTCAGAGTCAGGACTCGTGGGGTCCTAAATATTCCCCGACATCATCAGAATCAGAATCCCTTTATTGCCATTGCCAGTAAACAGGTTTACAGACTAAGAAATTGCTCTGATGTGACGGTGCAGATAAAACATATAATATGAAGCAAGAAATAGAATAAAAATAAATACATGTGAGTAAGCAAAATAAATCAAAATAAAATACTTGAAATAAGTTGAGGAGAAAAAAATCTATAATATATATACATGCGTAAACAGTAGCAGGAGAATAGTTTGTTTTATGAGTCATTTAACTATTGTTCATGAGTCTGATGGCTGAGGGGAAGAAGCTGTTCTTGTGCTGGGAAGTTCTGGTCCGGATGGACCGCAGTCTCCTGCCTGACAGGAGGGGGTTAAACAGGCAGTGTCCAGGGTGAGAAGGGTCAGCAGCAACCCAATCTGCACAGCCTAAGATCCTGGAGGTGTACAGGTCCTGTAAAGGTCAGAGGTTGCAGCCGATCACCTTCTCAGCAGTGCACTCAATGCTCTGCAGTCTGTGTCTGTCTCTGGTGGTGGCGCCAATGTACCATACGGTGATGGAGGAGATGAGAATGGACTTGATGATGGCTGTGTAGAACTGCACCATCATCTCCGTCAGCAGTTTGAGTTTCTTCAGCTTCTGCAGAAAGAACATCCTCCGCTGGGCCTTCTTGATGAGGGAGCTGATGGTCAGCTCCCACTTGAGGTCCTGGGTGATGGTGGTGCCCAGGAAGTGGAAGGAGTTCACAATAGAGATGGAGAGATCCATGAGGGCAAGTGGGGATGGTGGGCTGAGACTTTCCTGAAGTCCATGATCATCTCCACTGCAGAAATTGGAAACTTGGTGTCATGAAGCTTCCAGTTTCTGCAGTAGAAGCACATCCCTAGGAATTAACACAAGTTCATCTGTTTTCTTCAAGTGACACATCAAATGTAATGAGTTCGTTTTTTCCTTCTCTAGTGATATCAACCTCAGCATTTGATCCAGGGAGCAGAGAGCTTATAAATCTGATGAACAAAACAAAACAAAACCAGTTAATTCACTTGTGGCCAATAAAATAAAAAGTCAGCTGCAGGTCCTGGAAAAGTCACTGTTTGTTCCCTCACATAAAAAGTTTGAGGGGGCCGCCACCAGGGGCGTGTCCTCGCCACTAGGGGCGTGTCCTCGACACCAGGGGCGCATCATGGCCAGGGACCACACTCACCTCCAAGGACCTCACCACCAAAGGCCTCCAGGCTCTCCTGGACTGTTCGTCTGAGGCCCATCCGCAGCTGCAGTACGCATGCGCGGGGTAGGTTGTTTGGCGCGCTGCCTGCGTGCTGCCGCATAGTGTGCGTGCAGGCGCAAAGCGCGGCCTTCCGCTCTGTGCTCGTCCTCATCACCATCAACAACAACAACAACAAAAACAACAAGACCCGGTAAAGTTCCCGCTGCTACGCGTGGACGCTCTCTGCCGGCCCCGTGTCACGGTAAGAGCACGCTCCCCGGCCTCGCGCCGTCCTCGTCACCCGCTGCTGCCGCCGTCTCCGCGGGGATGGCTGCGCGTTCTCGAGCCGCTCATGGCCGCTCGCTCGAGCTCCGACTCGTTCGTGGCGTCGCCGCCACTCGCGTGCCTGCGTGTCCGTGCCGGGGGGGCTCGCGGAGCCAGCACGCGGCCGCAGCCGTTCAGGACAACGGTGAGCGGACCTCCGGAGAACCAGGGCTTACCGACAAAAACGCCATTTTGAGTTGTAGCCGGACGCGGCCGCCATTTCACGAGAAATACAGCTTTGGACCAAAAACGAGAGCCCCCGCGCTTAACGACCTCGCGGGCTGGTCGTTGCCCTCACCGGTCCGGACCGGTACCGATAGTCCGTGAGAGCCAGTGACGGCGTCATTTAGCATGTTAGCTGCTTGGGCTAAGGGAAACCGGCTGGAGACTCCAGCGGACCGCAGTACAGCTCCGACTCGCCGTCGTCTGGACCCAAACATCGTTGCCGGACCGCTACCAGTCTCTCCGCTGCGGATCCGATAACCGGGTCTCGGTGCGGGTCAGTAACGGTGTCGTGAGTCAGTGCGTCTCCTGCTCGTATCCGCGCTGGGGTCTGCGATCATCGGGCGTTCACGCGCGTTGCCGCTCGCGTCCGCCTGAAGAAGCGGTGCATGAACCGAGCGCGAGGTGCCGCCAGTGACGTCACGGCCTTCGGCTCACTTTAACACGCACACTGAAGCTTGCACGCGCATAGCCAGAAATGAAACAGCAAGTAAGCGCTTCCGTCAGGATGAGAAACGTGATCAATAAAACGTGATCAACCACCACCACACACACCTGCGGGAGGACTCCCTCTTAGTGCAGGTTTCAACATTGTTCACTGTTTAGACATCTTCCTCCCACCCAGACCAATAATCACTAACTACACCAATTATCAGAACAGTACCCACTCCAATGATCAGTCCATTAACCACACCAATAATTATTAACCAGACCAATAATCACAAACCAGTAATCAGACTAGTAACCAGACCAATAATCAGTAATCAGATCAGACCAATAGCCAGACTAATAATTAGACCAGTAACCAAACCAATAATCGGACCATGAACCAGGCCAGTAAACAGACCAGTAATCACTGACCAAGCCAATAGTCAGACTAGTAAACCAACTGGTTTTCTGTTTTAGGTGTTAAAACGCAACAAAGTTCCAAGTCAGAGATCTGAGTTATTCATGTAACACATCATCTTCTACACCTGCTCTGTCCTATGGAGGGCCACAGGGCTCAGCTGCACTCCCAGCTCACTACATGTGAACGATATATAAATACCTGCACGGGTTGTCCATTGCATTCAGCATTTGCAGTAATCAATGTAGGTGTTTTTTGTTTGTTTGTTTTCTTTTTGCTACTGAAATTAGATGACCAAGAAGCCACTTATTGACATATATTTCTTGTATTAATACTTGGACCCTGTGACATCATCTAAAGTTTCTAAAGAGTGCTTTTGAAGACTGACATTAGGCGTGATGTTGAAACAAGGACCAGTGCAGGTCTAGTGAGACTCAATGTCACTTGGCCCAACCAAGGCTCTTGACCTGGACCCACGATTGATCAGGGGTCCCAGCAGAGTTGTACTAATCCTGGTTTCAGTTCTGCTATTTTTGGATTCAGTTCTACTAGTCCCTATTTCAGATCTACTGTAGTCCTGGTTTCAGTTCTTTTAGTCCTGGTTTCAGATTTACTAGTCCTGGTTTCAGATCTACTGTAGTCCTGGTTTCAGTTCTGCTAGTCGTAATTTCAGTTCTACTACTTCTGGTTTCTGCTTTGGTGGACTAGATAGAAACTGAGTGGTTGTGAACCAGAGTTGAAGGTATCTATTAAGCTTCATCTCTTGACATCTGCCTTTCTGAAATGCCCCTTTTATATTCATTCATGTGACTGGCCTGTAGATAATTAACCCAGTTAGTTGTCAGATTTCCTCCAGTTGCTTCTGATTTGTGATAATTAATCTTTAAGCGTTTGTGTCTCCAGGTTCAACTTTTTGCACACCTGTTACTGCCGTCGAATTCAAAATTAGCTCATATTTTCATTAAATGGGAAAGTCTGTTTCAGCAGATATTTATCTGACATGCTGTTTATATTCTATTGACAATAAATATGGGTTTACGAAGTTTGAAAGTCATTGCTTTGTTTTTTTTAAATATATATATATATATGTATATATGTATATATATACATATATATACATATAAATGTGTGTGCGTGTGTGTGTTTATAAATATGTGTTTATGTTTGTGTGTGTGTGTATATATATATGTATATATGTAATGTGTATATATATGTGCGTATGTATATATGTATATGTGTATATATGTATGTATGTATATGCGTATGTATGTATATATAAATGTATGTGTGTATATATGTGTGTGTGTGTGTGTATATATATATATATATATATGAATATGATTCTTTTCAAATATAGACATGCATGCATTCTCACATATACAAAACTAAAAAATATTCCTTTGTTAAAATGAGGTATTTGTATATTGAAGAGTTCCCGAGTGCCCCAACCCCTCTCCCCACCCCATCCCACCCTCAAAGAAAACACACAGACAAAAGAATCAAGACAAAACATTAACAAAATAGATTTGAAATAAAAAATGAAAAGCTATGTGTGTGTGTGTGTATATATATATATAAATATATACATATATATGTGTGTGTGTGTGTGTGTATGTATATGTATGTATATTTATATATGTATATATATACATATGTATATATATGTATGTGTGTGTGTATATATATAATTATATATATATATATATAAATAGCTTTATATACATATATATATAAATAGCTTTATATACATACATATATATATATATATATATAGGTGTGTGTGTGTTTATATATATTTATATAAAATATATATATGTGTGTGTGTTCGTGTATATGTATATATGTGTGTATATATGTATATATATATGTGTGTGTGTGTGTGTGTTTGTGTATATATGTATGTACATGTATATATGTGTATATGTATATGTGTGTGTGTGCATATATATATATATATATATGTGTGTGTGTGTGTGTTTATATATATTTATATAAAATATATATGTTTGTGTGTGTTTGTGTATATGTATATATGTGTGTATATATGTATATATCAGAATCAGAATCAGAATCACTTTATTGCCATTGCCAGTAAACAGGTTTACAGACTAGGAATTTGCTCTGATG
>JAOWBL010001346.1:0-15537 GCA_028564865.1 Zenarchopterus dispar | reverse complement strand
GAAATTTTACGTTCATAATCGTATTGCAGCCTACAAAAAACGTACTGGGTAAATGTAGACCATGGAAGCTACTGTTGGTTGGTTCAAATAAAAGGGTTTTTTCACAAGTCCCCACGTTTAATGTTGTCTCTGGAAGTCCTCCGCGAGCATGTTCAGAACAGGTGCCATCAGAAAGATTAGAATTGTGAGTATGTGAAGGTGTGTACGAGCGCTTTGTACAGTGTTACGTTTTACTGATTTATTTATTTATTTATTTTCTCGGCTCTCTGGGACTTTTAGAGAGGCTGGTCCCCACAAGTGATGAGACGAAAAAAGGTCCCCAGAGAACGTAAAATCCCGTTTTTGTGTGTGTGTGTGTGTTAGGGGGCTCATCCAAATGGCACAATCAGCCTTCTGCTGGGTGTAACAGCTGACAATCACCTGGCTTTAGTCTATCAGTCCTGCATAGGTGAGTTACCTTCACCCTCTCAGCATTCAAGGTCAACCTGGAAAGCTTCAGTTCAATTCAAACATATTTATAGAGTCTTTTACAACAGTCTCTGGGTTCTTTCTAGAGACTCAGAGCATAACCTCTGAGCAACCATTAAATAAACAATGGCAGGTAAAAACTCATTTGCACACCAGCAACTGCTGATTTTGGCTTTTCTACCTGACTTGCCTATTTGGGCTGATGCTGAGCTAGCGAAAGTTTGGGCAGCACTTTGACAGGCTTCATTTCAAATGTAGTTTTTGAAGAAATATCTGAAACAAGGACATATTCAACTAGAAGTGTTCTAGGCGTATGTTCCACCAGGTTTGTTTGGTGTATCTATTTCTTCTTAACCAGGGTTTGGTAGAGTCAGTCCCCTCCCTCCCCCCTCCAATAATAACTCTCCAAAGACCTGCAGATGACCTCACAGAAGGTTTGTCCAGTTCTCTTCATACAGGCCATGCCCCTTGTCTTCAGTCATCACTTTGTTTACTGTGGTTATCCCAGTGTATTTGAGTATTGACTTGTTACTCTTTAAGAGTCTTAACTGCATAACACCACCATACACTGACAATTAGCCAAAACATTGAGCTTCACAAACCATTTGTAGCTGCTAATTCTCAGAGCAGAACATTTTTGTTGGTGGAGTTCAATCTGTGGATCTTCCCACTGTTCCTCATGAGAGCTGCAAAGACACTTTTATGGAAGTGCTGGATAGTTGTTGATCCTAGTGATTGATTAGTTTAAACATTTTGTTAAGCTTGCAAATATTTGTAAAGCCCCACTGTTTTTATTTTAATTTGTTTTGTGTATCTTTGTGGATATTTTTGTCTTTGTGTTGTTTCAAACCCGGAGATCATCTTCACTCTCAAATATGAAAACAAATGTTGGTGGGAAAATTTAATTGGATAATCAATGAACAACAGGCACTTTTTATTTATTTTTTAAAAATACTTTTTATAGCCTTCTTTGTGGCTTTGATCGTTTTTAAATATATATTAGCCTAATTATTGGTACAATGTTGTATTTATTTTCCATTTTTGATTACCTTTTTTGATTGAAAGATACAGATAATTAAAATTCTGTTACATTAGTTGTTTTGTTTTTTCTTTCTATGTATTCATATGTACATTCATTGAAAAACTGGCGAGTCATTCATACTGGACTTGTCGTTGACGTGTTCAACTCTTTACCTGGCAATACAGGAGAAATTTGATCACCTCAGTTTTAGGAACTATTCATGTGTTGTTTGTACCCATCCGGAAGTGTTTATGGACAGGACCTGGTTCGTCCACGATCCGTCCCATGAAGGACCTCGCTTCCGTTACTAATGTGACGTGATTTTTTTCTGTAAAGTTAATAAAACTGACCCTCGGTTCTGCGGGAATTAATCAGGACCGGTGGGGCTGAATACGCGTCTGCTCTCAGGTCAGTTTGGTGGTGACCGCGTGAGTAAAAAGAGGCCCCAAGAGGCAAACATTTTAATGTTTACATTTGCACCCGCGATTAATAAAACACATACTTCATGCGTAGGTACGTCTGTTAACCAGCTCAAACACAGGCTACCAGTTAAGAGGTAAGACTGGAAAGTATTGAAGTTTGGTTGAGGTTAGGTGTTGGATCAATGTCTTCTGTATTTATCAATAACTCCCACGTCACGCGACTCCGGCTATAACTTAAATTGTAAAGTTACTCGAAAAATATAAAACACCAGTTTATGTTACGTTTAAATGCGTTTGGTATTTTGCATAATTTGTTTTAAAAATTATTTGAACTTCATTTCATGCATTTTTCTCAGAAACATAAACCACGTGACCAGTTTTTTTATGTTGCGGGACTTTTTTTAAAATAAAGGATTATTTCTGAAGTGTGAAAACTTTGCTATTTTTTTTCTCTTTTTACTACAATTTATTCTTAACGCCCAAGTCACCGATACTTCTGACAGAAAAAGTACTTAAAAAAAATTCAAATGGAAACAAGATTTACTGAAATATGCAGTAAAATGAGCAGTGTCTTATTTGTTTGGTTCAGTGATATGATTTGTTTTAGTTTTGGAGTCAGGGCTCCTGTAGTTTAGAGTCTGGAGGGAAAAAAAACACTGTATGTTTTTTTACACTTTAAAACTTACTGGAGTTAATAATAGGAATGTATGAAATGGAGACATCAATATTTCCAAAACCTTCCATTTATTGCATAATAAATAAATTAAAAATAAAACGCTTATAAGGGGTTTTCCAGTTTTATTAAAAGAAAATTTTGCATAACTAAAATAGCAACACCTTTGTCACATGACAAAACAACAAAAGTCTGGTTTGTCTTCAACAAACATTGATGACTAGACTCATAAAACGCGTGAAATTGCATAAACTACAAAAAAAAACAACAAAAAAACAAAGCATCGGGTCACGTGACCCGATGATTCCTGAAGAGAGCTTTTAAGTTTGCTTTTCTTCATGCAGCCATGTTTCTTGAGAACATGTTGACTCGACAGGGAAACCAAACATTGTCTCATTTAGCTGACGCTCCGTTAATACAAACATCTGGCTGCGTCACGAAGCAACGTAACATGATGGTTCCGGATGAGGAAATGCTAACTTCTAGTCATTGCCTGAGCCGACTGTCAGTCATTAGAAGTAAATTTATTGCCATATATTAACTCTCCTGTGGTTTTAAAAAAAACAAAACAAAATCTCCCTCAGGGGATTGGCACTCAAATAGTTTTTTGGGTTTTTTGTACCAGACTTAAATGTCTGCAGTAGAGCTAAAGTGGTGGCTGATGACTTTTGATGGTTTTATATCAAAACCTTGTTCATCCAAAGTGTTGATAAAAATTCAGCATCCATCTTGGTGGTTTTAAATATTGGCTAACAGCTACTCCTGTATGAGTCTTCACAGAAGACCGTTGAGTGAAGATGTTTGACTAGTCACGCAGACATCCAGGCTAAAACTAGCTTCAGTATAGTTATGTCCTCTCCTTTAAGGCAAAAACAACAAAATTGTTTTTTTAGTCACTGTTTTGTCACTTATTTTAGTTTGGAACTTTTCCAAAACATTCATACAACATTTCAAAAATTAAACTTTGGACCATGGTTACAGAGGATGGAGAACGTTGAAGTTCTGACATGTAAAACCAAAACAAACGATTAAGTCTACTGAACATTTGTTTCCTCTCTCTGTGACGTCTTTCCTGCAGCTCTTCCTTCACCTGCTTCCTTCTCTCCTATTCTTCAAGATGGACATCTCATCTCTCCTTCAGCACCTCCATGTTTCTTCTTCCTCCTTAGAGGAGCCCCTCTCTACTCCTTCTCTCCCTTCAGTCAAGGAGCTCCTGCTTCATCTGCAGCAAAAGCTGATTGGTGCAGCTGCCAAGTCCTCTGAGACCTGTTTTCTGATTGGTCAGCTGGAGCAGCTCTTCCAAAATGTAGATCCTGATTGGTTGTTCTCTGCGATCCCGGCTGATCAGGAAAGTGGATGGGCGGAGCTTCGATCAGTTTACGGCTCTCTGATCAGGACTCTGATTGGCTGTGCAGCTTTACCGATCTGTGAGGATGACTGTAGCTCTCTGAGCATAGCAGCCTATCAGGGCGTCCCGGGTCAAGCCACAGCAGTAAGTTCCGCCCTCACGGCGTTGCTGGAAAACTGGGAGGGAGGAGACGTCAAAGGTGACGCAGCTGGGCTCCTGCTTGCTGTGGCTCCGCCGATCTGCGTCTTTGCAGTCACGCATTTCCAGGTGACTCATAGGGACAACATATGGAGGCTGAGTCAGTGTTCAAGCGGTTGTTCTGATAGTTGGTTCTGTTCGTGTTCCAGGATCAACCATGGAGCAGCTCTGCTTCCAGAGCAGCGGCGTGGCGCCTGCATGAGGGGCTGCTGAGGGCAGGTCGCTGGAGAGATTCCCCCCATCTTCTGACGGGCGACCATGAGGGCAAGGACAGAGGAATTCTGGGAGGAGTCTTGGATATCCTGCAGCCTGACCTGACCAAGTAAGACTACCTGAGGGGGGAGGGGCAGGTGACATGGGCAGGTGAGAGGCAGTTTGGTACTGTAAGAATATTTAAGACACAAGGTCCAGATGAGCTACAATAAAAATCCAGACTCCAGATATCCTGATTTCCTGTGTAGTTTCACGATAAAGATGATCAAAGTAAAACAACCTCATCTGATTAAATTTACCAATTTTCATTCAACAAGTGATACAAAATAAATATCTGATTGACTCGCTAAAAGACTTGAGTTTTCGACTTTTTTTACAATCAAATTGTTGGTGAATGACTTTATGGTAGAAACTTTTTGATATACAGATTGTCTCTTTATCTGTGGTTAATAGCAACCCCTTTTGCTGTTTGTGTACTGATAACACCTTTTATGGCTTAATTACCTGTAACCAAATGGGGAGATGTTTCCTGCCAGCTTCACACTCATATGCCTGCAGTTCACTCAAACATAACAATTGTAAACCATAATGTAACCTCCCCTTTTTAGAGAAAAGGATAAATGGATGTTGATTCAGGGCCACTTTTAGCTAACTCTTAAAGGCGACTGGATGGTGGCCCAGCGTTGACGGTAAACTGATTCTCTGTATTAATGCCTTTTATTATATCTGATTGTTGTATTCAATTTTGTTGAACTTAATATTGATTCTTTTCCTGTTTTATTGCTGAGGTTGATCCTGCCTGGATAAACGAACACATGAAAATGCTTCTTGTGTCCTGATTATTCAAAGATAGTGAAACTTGGCTTGCACAATCAGGACAATATGTTATCAACCAATTAGTATAAAAATAGAAATATAACATATTTATACAAGTCATCAGGTAACTGAAGTTCTAGTTGACTTTTGTGAATATCTGCTTCACAATAAAATCAGGGGAAATGCCAGAAAGTTTCAGAGGGAAATCTCTGCAAACGTGAACGACTGATAGAGCTTCAAAGGTTCATGACTACAGACATTTTACTTGGCCTGAACCACCTGGCCACTAGGAGGTACTAAAATTAACGTTATTAATGGTATTAACTGTAATTACAATCAGGTATTTATTAGCTTTTACACAAACAAATGAAAACACAGATCAAAAAGATGGGGAGCCAACTATGTTTTTTGAATTTCTTTGAAACTTCTTGTTTTGTGGTTACTTCAGTTTATGATGTGTGTGTGTGTGTGTGTGTGTGTGTGTCTGTGTGTGTGTGTGTGTGTGTGTCTGCATGCGTGCATGTGTGCTGCAGGGACGCATGGCAGCGCTGTCCAGCAGTGAAGCTAGTGTTCAACTGGACTCTCATACAGGTCAGCTTGTTCTTTCATGCGTCTCCATGGTAACTGAAGTTAAAATGATGTATTACTGATATTGAAAGGATACATTTAGATGCCACAGCCCTAAACGGCTGAAATTCAACACCTGAAGCACTTTTCTGCTGTTTCTAATTACTAGAATTCACCAGAATCCTCCGGATGGGTCCAGGACTGTTGAAGCCCATTAACAAAGTTTAATTAACAAATGTAGTCATGGTTATGCAGCAGCTAGTGACCCAGAAGCTCAGATGTGCTGAAAAAGGGCAGAGCTAATGCCACTTTATTGACAGTTGAAGAGGTCAGTTATCATGGTAACAACTGACAGTTGAAGAAATTACCTTTCCAGTTCTATTCACAAGTTTTCTGCAGAACTGATGTGAGGCAGCTCCTTCTGACAGCTCCTGCAACTCCTTCACTTTGTCATCCTTATGCCACTCTGAAACTAATGTGGAGGTTTGTTTGGGGACATTGTCTGTTTAGGGTCATTGCCCCAAACATACTCAGGGCCTAACTTGTTGGCTGATGTTTTGACTGGTGGCTTTAACATGTCCATGTAATCTTCTTTCCTTGTTGTTGGTTGGGTGAAGTTCAACAGGTTTTTGATGTTGGACCCATACCGTGATTGTCTCACCTCCACACTTTACAGTTGGGAGGATGTTCTGAGTCCTGCAGGCTTCTGCTTTTTTTTTTCTAAACTTCATCTAAACTTCTTGCTGCTATATCTGTAATTGTATTTTTTATTGGTCTTATTCTACAGAACAAGGCCACATGTACTTTTTGATTCTAGTTTGGAGTATTTCTAAATTTCCCAGATTTAACTTGACATTGAAAGTTTCTGCATCTTTGCAAAATTATTGATGGGTACTTCATCCTCTGCTTTTAATGATTTTATTATTGGTGCTCTGATGTTTTGGCTCTAATGAAGTTAATTTTTGCCAGGTGACCCGTCCCTTTCTGTCCCCTCACCTCCCCCGACTCCTCCCCCCATCGCTCCTCTTCACCGACCACTACAGGCCAGAGAACTGCATGCTGGGAGTCCGTTGTCTACACCACATTGTTCTGAACACGGTCAGAAGACACACATACATATGAACGTGGTTTATGATGATGATGATGATGGTTTCAAGTCCTTCAGTGTTTAAAGGCTTTGACTCAGGCCTGTTGAGGAGATCATGAATCATCTCAGCTTCCTCATTTGCTATTGGATTACTGCTAAAGAGATTTAAAACTATTATCAGATTAAAGTTAAGATTCCACAGATTGTAACGAATTAAAGATGACCAGTCTTAGACAAAAACTAGAGCTAGAGTTAAAAACACTTTCTACAGCCCAACTCTGAACTTACTCGTAACTTTAGTGTTTCACCAGAAGAAATTAAATTCATATGTTTAATCTAAAGACAAATCAAAATTATCTTTGATCTCTCACAACATTTATTAGCTTGATAGATCAGAAAGATGTTGGTCTGAAAAATATCCACCTGATCTCAGGGCACCAAGGGTTGCTTATAAAACTGTCGTTGAACATTGCTGGTTAATACTGACAAATCAAAGTGACGAACAAGGTGATGTATTCAGAAGAGTGAAAAGAGAGTGGGTTGTGTAGAAGAGTAAATTAAACTTTTGCAGCAGCCTGTCAACAAAACAGAAACTACATATGACGAATGATCAGAGTGAGTGAATATTCAATGAGCTCCAATGTTTGACAGCTAGACATAAGCAGATTTAAATTTTGCCAGCAGTACCGATTTCTTGTCTAATCTTTTTGTTACTAGTAAAACTTCAGCCTAGAAAGTCAACTGAGTTGTGTCCTGGGGAAACAGAAGCTCTTTTCTTTCTTCTGATGGGATCACTCCTGAAGTGATGTAGATTTGTGATCTTCATGTTGATTCTGTTGACTGTGATGATTCAAGTAAAGTTCTGTCAAGTAAAAACTCTGTTACACAACGATAAGATCAATCAGAGAAGTGTGAGGTGTTCTACGACAGATGTCTGGAGTGTTATGGTTTTTACTGCATGAATCCAAACACACATGAGCTCTGAAAGTCTCAAGATTGTGCTCCATTTTCAGGTTCTCAGTCCTGGTATTATGTATACCTAAGTTCACACTTTTGTTGTAATCTCATCTGCCTTACTTTTATTTTAAGATGAGATGTATTCAGATGCACACTGTCATAACTTGGACACGCTCATTTTAACATGGTAATTTTTGAGCAGAAGGCCTGGTTTTCAGGAACTGGTTCTCATCTTTAACACAAACGTTTTAGAGTTTGTTTTGAACTGGTTCTGCTGCTGTCATCTGGAGCTCCTTAGGGTTCTGGTTTAATTTCTTAATCTCTGTCTAGGACAGATCAGGTAGTATGATTTATGGTTCTATGTAGCAGCTGTACATGTAGCCTCTGTACAAAACCTACGTTGTTGTTTTTGTTTGTGTTCTGTAATTACACCAAACAGCAACTGGTGGTATGACTTTCTTTGTTTACTTCCTGTTCAGACATGGAAATGGCAAGTAAATCAGATCAGATGTGAGATGGAGCTGATAAATGTGCAACAACAGTCATCTTTACTGATGTTGCAGTGATCTATGTTTCTACTCGACATGAAGACAATGAAGAAGGAGTAGTCAAGCTGGAATATGGCGTTCCTGGCTACGCTGTTGGTCAGTGTAGGAGCATAAACTAATAACCCAAGATGTTTCAGCAACATCTTGTATCACTTTTAAACTGATGATATTCAGCTACTCTGAACCTTTAAAGATCCCAACTTTGATCATTTGCTGGATTTCAGTCCTTTCTTGACAGACATCAAGCAATCATTAACGGATAAATTCGGTTAAAGATTTGATCGTCAATCAGGCAACGTGATTCCACTAATCAGACTGGTTTTCTGGGCTCATCTGTTCAATGCTGTAAATATCTGTAACTCTGTTAGTCTAAGCTGCTCCTCTCAGTGATAAGGCTGATGTCCAATCCTGAGGTGGGCATGGTTTTCATGTCTGTAATACTTCTCATTTGAGGACTGTAACACTAGTTTTACTGGTCGGAGCAGAAGAAACCCTCAGCCATTTTATGACACTGAAGATCAGACAACTCCAATTGATCATCTTCACTGGTTTCCAGCTCATCTTAGACTTTACTTCAGAGTTTTGGTGCTAACTATCTAGGTTGCTTTGGTTTGAACTCCTCTGGATGTTTGAGGTCTTCTCAGATCATCTAGTCCTGGGTTGTTAATGTTCCTCCAATCCTGATGCAAAACTCTCAGCTTCGTTCCTGACAACTTCTATCCTCATGGTTTTACACTCCACTGAGGACAGCTAGAGACTTTTTTAATCATACAATTCTTTATTTTTTCACTTATCAAGATGATTATTAGTCTCCCTGTTTTATGCTGAATTTTACTTTAAGTGATGTTGATTTATCTGTTAAAAAGTATTGAGTAGATGACCTTTACATGTGAATAATTTCAGCCCAGTGCAGACCTCCGTCAGTTCAATACAGCTGAGGTTGTGTACCACGCCCTGCTCAAACACTTGTACACAAGTGAGGCTACTGTTATCCAGGTAAAGTACACACACACACACACACACACACACACACACACAGACTGTACAAACCAAGGACGTCCTGTCCCCTCAGCCTGTCCTCTCCTGTCTGCTCGACCTGCTGCTGGTTTTGGAGAGGCCCCCCTCTTCGCTTGGCCCCTCCTCCTGCCGCAGGAAGCCCTGTCGCCATGACGATGTGTTGCGTCTGGTCCTCACCCACATGGAGGTGGAGCACAACCTGGTGCTGCGGCGCGTCTACACCTCGATTCTGCCTCTCTTCATTGACAGGTTAGTTTTTTAATTTTTGTATTCATCTATGAATAAATCATCTCATTCGCTCCATGTAGCTGGCCTCAGTCACCATATTAAAAAAAAAAAACCTTGTGTGAAATGTTAATTAAAAACAGAATTCATGGGTTTAAAAAATAAGCCTATGCTTTCTTCACAGTAAAACATACAAAACACATCCAGATATTGAGACATTTTTATGAAAAAAATGAGCCCATTTTGAATTTGAAGGTAGAAGTACTTTCCAGCAAGCTTAGAACATGGACAGCAAAAAGCTGGAAAAATGAGTGGCACTTCAAATAAGCTCCTGGAGGAACATCTGCAACTAATCCGGTTAATTATCAAGCAATCTACGTCATGACGGGGTATAAAAAGATCATCTTATTGACGCAGAGTCTAAGAAATGAGCACTTTCAATATTCTGAAAATGCCTGTTAACAAACTAAGAAACAATTTCTTCCCCTGTTCTGAGGTTGATCTGGAGCCTCTGTCTGTACAAAGGATTCGTCACAAAATTATTTTTAAAAAAAACATAATAGGGTAGAGCAGGAAAAGGGGGATGGAAACGAGAGGATGAAGAACAGAGAGGAGAGACATATATTGTCAATTGTTCATAAGACAACATATATTATGGTTAGTTGGAGAACCAAGAGCTGTATGTACATATGACTGATACATGATTAGTCGGTGTGCTACAGAGACGACTATATGCTCTAACCTGTGCAATTCTGTGATCTACAGTATCAGAACCACTACCAAGGTCCAGCAGAACTAGAATGGACACTGATCCAATATCAGAGGCCATAGGAAGGTTATTAGTGACTCTAACCAGCAATGTTTCTGTGCTAATATGTATTCTGAATCCTGACTGAAAAATTTCAAATAATGCAGGGATCCATTGTGCTTTCATAACTTCCTGAACCAGGAAGGCTTCAAATGTCATCCTTGACATCACTCACCCTCAAAGAAGCGAGCCTCGATACGAGCTTCTTAAAACACTTTCTGGTTCTCTCGCAAATGCTCTGAAGCCTCGGTGCATAAATCTCACCACTAGGGTCAACAACAGAGCTAAAGGCTTCTTCTGCAACATACCAAGAGGTCCTTCAGACTTACAGGAGATCCTTAAGACGTCTACAGTTAAAAAAAAGTTGTTTTACTTCCCACAGTAGGTGTTCTTCTGAAGTTTTAATTTCACATCTTTGTTACTGATTAGCTGCAGGGGGTGTTGTCACATTTATCTAAAACATGACTCTGTTTCAGGTTCTGCAGAAGACTTTAAAGAACTGAATCATCAACATACAAAACCACATATTGACATACATCTGCATCATTTCACTCCTGATCAGTGTTTGAACCTCATCACCCAGACTGCCAGAAGATCAAGTCTGAGGGTTGTCCAGGTGGTGGGTGGAGCTCAGAATGTGTTTCATTTTGTTTTTTTTGTTTTCAGGATGGGTGTGGCTGTGTGTAGACACCTCCAGCGGGTGGAGAGGGTGGTGCTGGGTTACCTGGAGATCCAGGATCCACCTGAGGAGAAGAGCCGGCTGAAGATCCTGGAGGCACTGCAGGGGATGATCAGAGCGGCGTGGCCACGGTACACACACACACACACTGAAGGTGTGAAGGAGGAAACCTTGGTAGGCATTTCTCCAAGTTGTAGTTGGAAAATATCGTCTAAGACTCAGTTTTTCATTGTTCTGATGTGAAATAAATGGAAAAACCTTCAGCAAAAACATGTCTTTTAGGAGTGAAGTATTTAAATCCGTCAGAAGACATTTTATTTCACTTATGATCAGTTATAATCTGGAGTTCTTTAATGTCTGAAACACATGAACAAATGTTTCTTTTCATGTTCAGTTCATGAATCATGTTGAAAGAGGCCTCAGCTCCTCCTGAAGGAGATGAGGAACCTGCAGAGGACTTCAGATGTTTGTGGGGCTCTTAATGAGGCTGGCACTTAATTTCACATCTCGAACCAACTTTCGAGTCACTGGACCTGGAAGTTGGGACTGGGAACTCAGGTCAACATAGTGTCCGTTCAAAACTGCTGAAAGTGTATTCTCCATGATGGAGTCATGCCTGTGTCCCAGTGCCAGGACCCTTCCAGGTGGATTGCCTCATCTTCCTCACCTGGACGTTTGAAACTCTGCCAGATCTGGCAGTCAGCTGACACGAGGGACCGCTTTTGATTGGTTGTTTGGTCTTGTGAGGGATTTACGTCACATCAGTACATGTGTTGTTTCTGACGTGACCAGCGGACCTCTGCGTCTCCTCAGGATTGAGCGGCGTGTTGATGTGGTGCTGTGTTCCCTGCTGCGACTGCTGGTCGACGTCTGCTCGGACTTGCAGCTTGATAAGTTGGTCCGACAACAGCTGATGGGTCAAACTGTTGTCTGCATTCGACTGCTGAATGCCTGCTCACACGGACGCCTGCAGGTGAGTTGTCATGGTCACCTGTTACTGTCTGAGTGGGTCCAACAGTGAACCTCATGGACAAACTTCTACCAGATCTGGAAGACATTGATGGAGCCTTAACGACTGAACCTTTAACTGTCATTTTTAAATAGTTGGATAACTTTTCCATTTGTACTGTCTGGAAGTTACTTAGCAAATTTACTGAAGAGTTCATTTATTTTCCCACCATTTCTGAAATAAAATTGAAATCAAGCACAAAAAGAAATAGAAATGTCATTATCATTAGATTTTTATCTGAAATCAGAGGGAAACGTTTTCTCACCTTTAGCTGTGAGGATATGAGCAGAAATCTAAAATGAATAGTTACAGCACCCCCTACTGGCCAAGCAGTCCTCCCGACCTCACCACCTCACCAGTCTCTTACTGATCATCAATTCCATCTTTGATTGATTACATCACAACATGCATCTTGATTAAAAAACACTTACTAGCTTTGAAACGGATCATCCTATCACAAATCTTTTAACAACCTTTCATCAGCCTGATCGACAGTTGATGCATAAAAATGGATTAAATGTTTTTTTTTTGTTTGTTTATTTTTTTAAGTATAAAGCTGAATGGCACAAACAGGTGGGTTTAGTTGCGTTTGGAGGCCTCTTCATCTCGGAATCTGAGAAAATGGTTCCCTGTTGGAAAATACTGGGATGTCCTCTCCGGGTTTAGGGTCAGGTGTTGCTTGACATGAAGGGATTTCAGGACCTTGGAGTCTTGATCTTGACTGAGGGAAGACTGTAGCAGTGTTATTAATCATTTAATGACTGAAATAACCAGATGGAGGATACAGGCGATTGAAATGAGTTTCTTCTACAGGGTGGATAGACTATAATAACCTGGCTATGTAAAGTAGCTGATATTAAAAATTTTGGGGGTAAACCAATTTTCTTTCATAAATTGTTTTTAAGACTAGTAAGCAACTGGATTTGTACTGACAGAAATAATTAAATAATTCTCCACTGACACCTGGATACAGTGAAAGAAACACTATTTACACACCATATATACAAACAACCCAGTCACCATTCAGAACAACCAACAATATTTCTAGTTGGTTTATATAAAGTTCTGACTGAAGTCTGTACAACTTTGTTCACCCACTGTCCTTGAAAACATCCTTTATAAAGGAAATCCAAAAATAAATATAATCTCTCCATGTGAATATGGTAGCCCTATCCTGTTGACGGCCCAATGTAAGGTTCCTGATCAGGTCCCATCTCGTAATCCAAGTTGTATTCCACTTGTATATTCCTTAGGATGAAGGAATTCCTTCAAACCAGGCAGGCCAGTATCCAACAACTGTCTTGTAGATCCGGTCCCACTCAGTCTTCCAGATTATCAATATTTTGCAAGCTCATTTGCATTTAATGTTCTGACACTTTTTTTGCCCCATTCATGTCTCTCTTTCCCATGTATGTGGAGAGGTGAGTTACCTGACACATCCGCGAACTGTAATATACTAAATAAAAGGACATATAATAAACCAAACCACAGGTCCTACTAATCTAATAAGACTTTCATCCACATCTGGGGAATTTAACAGGGGGAAATAATTATATTTGACAGGAATAGCAAAACCTTTTTTATGTGGCTACAACTCTAGCGATGGAAGTCCAGAGTACAGCCTCTGTTCCTCCAGATCTAGAGGAAATAGTTTATCTGGCTAGGATGCCTCCTAATCCCACGGCAGATGCAGGACACACTGGAGAGATGATGTCTCTCAGCTGAGTTGGGAATGCCTCAGTGTTCCCCTGGAAAAGCTAGAGAAGACGTGCAGGGAGAGGGAAGTCTGAATCTCCCTGGAAGAGACGAAGTGGATGAAAGCAGTTGAGAAGAAACTCAACACCTCCAAGTCTGAGATGATGATGGATGGATACATAGATGTGTGGGTTTAATTTCAAGGAATCAATGGAGGAGCAAGTTTTCACTGTAGTTTGTAGATGTTTGAGATGTGAGCCAGGCGTAGGTCACCTGGTCACAGCACCACCACCCATCATGATGGTGGTGCTATGACCACCACCATGGAAGTTTTAGAGGTGACTTGAGGATCCTAAACAGTTTAGCAGCTTTGTTTTCCAAATTTTGTTCAGTTTTTGATGGCTACTTAGTTTCAGGACAGAATGGAGTGAATGATGTTTATTTTCGCTAGACTTTAATTTACACCTTTGAAAATAAACAAAAGAAGAAAAAATGTTTCAGAAAAACAAAATGCATGATGATAAATGAGACTTTGACACTTGGACTTTATTAGAATAAATTTATAAAAGAAAAATGACAAAACTGAGTAAATCCACATATGATAAAATATAAAAACAAACACAAAGGTAGAATATTCAGATTGTCAAGTCATGAATACAAACCGTTTTGAATATTCCAACATTTGTTTCAATAAAAAATACACATATAGTTATATATAAAATGAAATGCGATACATAAATAAATGAAATAAAATTAGCCATGCACTGATTGATCAGCAGCGGCAGAATCAGCTGATTGTGCTTTTAACATGCAGATCACAGACTTGGAAATACAAGCTTTTACTTTTTTTTTCTGCTCTTTATTTGTTAAGCAGCCACATTGACCACAGCACTGCTTAATATTTATGCAAAACAGAATAAAGTTAAGAAAAGAAAAGCAAATGAAAAGGTCATACAGACAAGTAAAACCACAGAGGCCAAAGAACATAAAATGTAGAACTTCCAAAGACACAAGTCCATCTGCCTATTCTGAAGACATGTTTGAGGGACAGCTAAGGTACTAGCCAGTGGACAGGTCAGCACTCATCAAGGATTATAGAGCTTTAAGGTCTGCAATATACACTGTATGGCCAAAAGTATTCTCTCACCCATCCAAATAATTGAAATCAAGTGTTCCAATCACTTCCATGGCCACAGGTGTATATAATCAAGAACCTAGGCATGCAGACTGTTTTTACAACTATGTGTGAAAGAATGGGTCACTCTCAGGAGCTCAGTGAATTCCAGCATGGAACTGTGATAGGATGCCATCTGTGCAACAATCCAGTCGTGAAATTTCCTTGCTCCTAAATATTGCACAGTCAGCTGTCAGCTGTATTAGAAGAACATGGAAGTGTTTGGGAACAACAGCAACTCAGCCACGAAGTGGTTGGCCACGTAAACTGACAGAGCAGGGTCAGCAGATGCTGAGGCTAATAGGGCGAAGAGGTCACCAACTTTCTGCAGAATCAATCACTACAGACCTCCAAACTTCATGTGGCCTTCGGATTAGCTCAAGAACAGTGCACTTCATGGAATGGTCTACCATGGCCAAGCAGCTGCATCCAAGCCATACATCACTAAGTGCAATGCAAAGTGTTGGCTGCAGTGGTGTAAAGCACGCTGCCACTGGACTCTAGAGCAATGGAGAGGTATTCTCTGGAGTGACAAATTGAGCTTCTCCATCTGGCAATCTGATGGACGAGTCTGGGTTTGGCGGTTGCCAGGAGAACAGTACTTGTCTGACT
>JAOWBL010001345.1:0-15539 GCA_028564865.1 Zenarchopterus dispar | reverse complement strand
TATATATAAAATGACACAGCAATGAGAGCTTTTATCCACGCAGGAAGCCTGGTTTATGGCAACACATTAGGAATGTTAACAGGAACAAAAAGTTGACGGTTAATGGCATTGTGCTTAAATTAACAACAGAGGTAGATGCAGAAGACAAACTTTTAATTGCACTTCACTGCAATAGTGTGGTGAAGCCTTCCTGGTGATGGGCCTTCTGAGGACTGCTACTGCTGACGTGGATCAATATTTTTTTGACAGACAGTATGTGGATTTGGCATGAGAGGTGGCTTTCTGCAACATCAGGCATGAAGGCTCGTTGTCACAGAGGCTTGAGGTTGCAGAAACTTAAAACTGACCAAACAAGACTGTACAATGAAGGCACCAGGGTCTAACATGTGGACGTTTTGTCCGCTCAGACAGAATCATATACAACTGACAGACACGTCCAAACGATGTACTTACAGCAGCAGACGCTTCAGCGCACAGCACAAGCTACATCGGGAATATCCAGATGTGGGCAGCTGTTCCATCCCATTTAAACAAGCTGTACAATTTAGTACATGAGACTGAGTCATAGATCATCCTTTAATGTCCAAATATGCATCTCTGACTTTGGTGGATTTCAGTTTTCTTTCTTCAAGCTAAAACCAAAAGGATTCTCTCCAGCTGTGGTCTTCAACCCTGGTCCTCAAGATCTATTGATGTTTCCCTGCATCAGCACACCACATCCTAATTAATGGTCATTAATAACCATTAATGACCATTAATGACCATTAACACAAATGACTGTGTTAATGACAGTCATTTGTATCAGGTGTGCAACAGCAAGGAAACATCTAAAACCTGCAGGACAGTAGACCTTGAGGACCAGGGTTGATGGTTCTACAATATCATCATCTACCAGTGAAAGAGAGAGGCACCTGGCTGGCTGCTTTTCTCGCTGTAATGCATCATTTGCTGAACCGCACTAGTTTGTGAATGAAGCTGTCATTGTGTCGCCAACGTTGGCACATGAGTCATCTGGTGTGTAATAAATGGTATCAGAACTCTGTGAATGACAGAAAAGACAAAATATGACATCACTGCATCATGATCACCCAAACATTGATTGTGACGCTCTTTATCTGTATCCAGTGCTTAAATGATTTCAAAGTCACGTCCCATTTGTCAACTCTGAGAAGGAAGATTCCTTTAAAATACTTACAAAGTTCACCAAAATAATAAGGGGATAGTATAAACATTGTTTTAAACAAAGGAAACGGGTCAAATGAATGTTCTGATAGATCTGTGAAGAGTTTGAAACTCATACTCATGGACTGTAAGTATAGTGACACCAGTGGCACCTTAAGTGATGTGATAATCACAGGAATGAAAAAAAATTGGTGGACATGTGCAAAGATTTAAGCACTGTGTAATTAAATGTTTTCACAATGTTTCTGCTGTCATAAACAAGGCCACTGGGTAGTTGTGTGTCAGTGGGCATTAAACCCTGTAAGCACTGAGCTGCCTCAGGATTCACCAGAATGAAGACCCAAACAAGTGACCCTGAAGATGATAAATGGATTTGGAAATTCTGTCCCAGACAGTACAGTTCAGGATAAACCACAAACCAAACCCTGTCCTTGTGTTTGATCCTGTGATAAAATCCAAAAGTGTCATGTCAGTGCAGAGTTTGAAACTGCAAACATCAAACATTGTGCTCAGTGGTGCTAAAGCCGAGGCATCAGACCTAACTGTGCATCTCAACTCTGAAACATGTTGTTGAGAAAAATACTCCAAACAAAACTAATGATGGTGCTCCAAAACAGACCGTACCTGTTGAACTGAATTATTTCCAGGAATTCTCACACCGCTGGAACCCTGCCAGGTAAGTAAACATATAAAGTGAAATAGATGTAAAGGGTGAAGGACATCCTGCTTACTGCCCACCAGCTGCTGTCAGACAAAAGATTGTGGAGGAAGATGAGAAGGAAAAGAATGGCTAGATCGCTGCAGTCAACCAACCTGCAGTGGGTGAGCTCTGTGGTTGTAATAGCAAGATAATCATCTGTACAGATCCCAGTGACTTGAATAAAGTCACAAAGAGATAGCACCACTCCATGTGCACAATAGAGGAAGTTGCTCACAAGTCTTTTCAGTCTTGGATGCAAAATCCCTCTTCCCTCAGACGGAGCTAGATACGGCATTTTCCATCCTCACCATCATTGATCAGAACAGATGGCTGGGGCTTCCTTCAGTCTTTAGTGTTGACCACAGATCTTCCAAAAAAAATAAATCAGATGCTCAAGGGCCTTGCAGATGCTATAAATGTGACGGATGATATCCTCATAGCAGCCCATCCTAGCTGAGAAAGCCCAGAGCTTCAACCTGAGTCTCAACTTTAATAAATGCCACATATACCAAATATCTGCACCATATGTTTCACATTTGATAACAGCTGATGGTCTCAATCCAGATCCAGTGAAAGCAGAAGCGGTACACCACATGTTGTTGTCAACAGACAAAGATGGTGTCCACTGTTTTTGTCACTTGCTTGTGGAAGTCCATACCAAATTGCAGTGAAGTGGATGTGCCACTGCATGAGCTTATAGGGAAACATGTTGTTTCCATGGAGGCCAATGCAGCAACATGCATTTGACAAGCTCATGGAGTTTTGTTTTCATCACCTGAAATAGTTTGGATCTATCCAAAGCCTATTATAACAGTCTAAAGAGACGCACTATGTACAAACTGGAAAGGAGATTTTCGCTGTTGTGCAGGCCTCCATCAAGTTTCACAACTACATCTTAAGGATGCATGTCACAATATACTGTAAAATAATCACAAGCCGCTGAAGGATATCTTGGAGAGATTGACCCTGATGGAAATGCAAAGAAAGCATCGTCACCTGCAGCAGTATGACATAAATATAGGAGCGGAAACAATAGAGCGACCTGACACTCTGGGTAGAGCACAGCTCTCGGAGAAGACGGTAGAGATGGATAACCTAGATTGTGTCTCCACAATGAGCTTTGTTTCAGTCGGTCATCAGGAGTACACATACCCTTCCACAAAAGAAGGGCTAAGCTGTCTCCAACATATTTAGCACCGCTGGCCAGAACACGGACAGGAAGGGTCCCTTCTGGTGCGGTCACACTGAAGTTCAAGAAGTCAGCTTATGTTGTCTGATGGAGTTATGTATGAAGGACTACACATTCAGGATGAACTGAAAGATGTTTGCAGTCACACCACAACAGAGATGTGAAGAGCACAGGTCAGCAGATGCGGTATTCCCTCCACTCTTAGGACTGACAATGATCCACAGTATTTCTGAGAAAAATTTAAAGACTTCTGTACAAATTACACAAAAATGTCTTCAAACAAACACCGCATCTGAACAGTGAAGCTGAGCTGCAGCACAAACATTGAACGAGACTCTTTGACATATCCCAAGACGAGACAGAGCTGTAAAGCCTCTCGATAGACTAAATCTATATTTTATGCATTTACAGATAACATTATAGTCAAGGTAACTAAACATTAAGGAGTTAAGTATTGGTGGCCTCTCCTCCCAGGTTATTAAGTCCACTGAGTGAGCCAATCAATCAGTGTATTTTATAGGATTGCCAGAAATGCATATACAATATTTATGTCCTTCTTTTTTCATTCTCATGTCTAAGTTTCAGCAGATGCTGCATGAGTTTGACATCTACAACATGTAAGGAGTAAGTTTAAAGCATTGATGAAACAGCAGGATATCTACCTAGACAGAGTTTCTGATGACACTTTGACTCACAAATGACATCTCTCAGGCCTGACTGTCTCACCACAGATAACTCCCATGGCTACGTGCTGCTGAGCCAATGCTATGAAAGAGAAAACAATGAAACAGAGGAAGTTATGAATAAAAGGATGTTTTCTTAGTCTGGAGTTGGTGCTGCAGTGGTTGAGCCCCCCTCCCAAGCCTTAAGCAACACAAATTCATGTTGGACTCCCACCAGAACATCATAACCAGTATTTTGGCAGCTCCCCGCTCAGCTTTCCTCCCAACTAACAACGGCCAAAAAAAAAAAGAAAGATAATAAAAAAGTCATGGATTGTTGACTCCTTCAAAAATGATCTCCCTGTTTTCTTGTGTATTTGCAAATAAAATAAATTTTGTTTAGAACTAGGAGTTTTATCTCATTTTTTAGGTTAAAACTATGAAAGCAAAGGCATAAATATGATTTTCACTAGTAATGCAAAACAAAAGTGTCCTGGGATAGAAGTAGTACAGCATTTCAAAATCTATTTATGAGCAAAAGGTTAAAGGGGATATTTGATGCGTATGTTTGGGATATCTAAAGCTTTTATACATAGAAAGGTTGTAAAGTCCTTTGGCTAGTGGCCAATGAAGTAATCATGATTTGGCAGCTGTGACAGTCAGGCTCATCTGGAAATGTAATACAGGAATAACTTGGCTCCCAGAATAAGAATACAGAGACTGCATCATCGCAACGACAAAGAATTTACAGTGGAAGTAACCTTGAGATGTGATGCTGGGTCTGGAAATGGCATTACTGAGATTTTACAGTCATTTAGACAAAAAAATGCTACGAACAATATAATTTATTTTTCAACTTAAATGTATTTGAAAAGCTCCAATTTACAACAGAAAGTCCTTCAAGGGCACTTACACTTACATATGAGAAGAGTGCATAATTCCCTTATTGCCAAAAGTTGGCAACAGTATCTAAGATGAGGCTTAGGTTAGAAAGAAATAGGATTTGTTCACATTGCAGTTACCATGGCAACCAGAATCTTCTGCTTCCCACTTTTCGGGATGCTGCATAACTCTGACAGATTTTAATGAGCAGTGGCTTTCAACACTGCTTTTACTTCAGTCAGCACTTCAAACACATCTGTGTCTGTAGAGGCAATGCTGCAAACCAGTTAAACATGTGACAGTCTGACCAATAAAGTGGCTGAAACACCCGCTAGGCCCCACTCACTCACCTACCAGAGTCAAATGTAAAGCCTTCTGCTTTTTGAAGATAACAAAAGGATCATGTTTTAAAGAAATTCGATATGATTTCTAACCCTGAATGCTTTTTTTTTGGCATATTTAGTGAATACCTCTCCACCATCCACAACTTACCCACCTCTAGATATAGTGTTAAAAAAAAACAACAATAACATGGTCTTCATACACTGGACCCATGAAATTACAAAAAAAAAAAAAAAAAAAAAAAAAGTGAAGGCAGCCCGGCCCTCCAACCAAATTAAAAAAAAAAAAAAAAAACATCATTCTCATCAATTACCAACAGCTGAGCTTTCCATGTTTTCTTCATGTTTCATTTCAGACATTAACAGATCTGACATCATCCAGAAATCCCTTACCCTACCTGTAATACAACATTGCTAGAACAAACTAACAGTCTGATGTTATTTTTCATTACTTGGTTCAATTCTGCAATAAAAAAAACCTTTGTGCTCAACTTAAATCCATGTGAGCATATTTCTACTATATAACAATTTGCTTACAAAATTATTCTAAAATAAGGGAAAAGAAGATAATGATGGTAAACTAATGAAAACAGTGGCTGGCTGGAGGACAGATTTGCCTTTACCCATCACTATTTGAGCTGAAAACTTCTAGATTCAACAACAAAAAGCACTGATAATATTCATCGAAATGTATGTTTCCGAAACATATGTTTCCAAAAGGGAACAAACTCTACAATATGTGGGCTTTAAACTAGTCAATATCTCAAAAATCACAGATTTATTGAATTTGTTCCTTTTCCTCAGATTTCACCTCTGGCTCCAGTGTTTTGAGAAGACTGTCTGTGGTCTGCAACCACAATTAGAAACCCAGGTTCTGGTGTTTTAGATAGGAATCCCTCAGACATCCCCCTCTCCACAGACTGCTGCTTAAAATCAACAGCAAAAAATGTTAAACCCAAACAGAAAAGCAAACAAGCTAAACTTATTTGCTGTTACATGGGACATGAACCGAAGAAAAAACAAGTTTCGGTTGTGTCTCCAGAAAGATTCAAACTCCTTTTTTTTGTGCCTTTTTAAAGAGATAAATGCCACAGTGATACGGTTAAAAGCTCCCTGTTTAACCATGTCTTTACAGCTGTGCTCATAACAGCTGGTTTTAGGGAGAACAGTCAGAGACTTTTGAAACCGTTATTAAGACTACATACTTCTGAGGGACAAAAAAAGGAAATTAGTATGAAAATAAAGGTAGTTAAATTCCACTTTAGTCTTGGTCTCTGATATTATGATATCCTGGAAACACCCAAACACCTCTTTAAATGACACTTATCAAAAGTATGGTCCTACTTCTGATAGGTGTCAAAGTTTTCTTGGGTCCAAGTCAAATCAGATAACCAAATAAATGCTCTCATGCAGATATTTGTTTTCTTTTTTTAAGATGTGAACCTTTTAAATTAGGTAAGGTATGTAGTTTTTTACATGGTACGCATAAATATACAAATACAAGCATTTACAGGTTTCTAAAAGCTGTCAAAATTGACAAGACCTTTGATCCCAACTGCAGAAGAAGTCATTATCCACACCAAAAGCTGCCATTATGCTGAATGTATCTCCTGATGTCATTACTCTGTTTGGGGATCAGAATGGCAGATGATGCTCTGCTGGGCTTCAGGACCACAAGGGTCTCACTGATTACAGTGGCTGTACTTATTGTGATTCTGCAAAATTTATGTGAGTTGAGCTCACACAGATGCTAGAAAAACTTCTAAAAAATGATTTTTGTTTGAAACTTTTATGTATGTAAGAAAAAAACTATACTTTTTTTCTCAGTTCAGTTGGATTTCAAATTTGGTTGATTTTACAGTTAATAATCCTACTTTGAATAGTGTATCAATGCAGTCTGTAAACCATAAAACTGAAAAGGTAAAATCTGTGATCCCATAAAGATCTTCATAACAAACATAAAGGTTAGATACAACATGGTTACCACTGCAGAAGGTGATGTCAGCTGTTTGTAGACCGTCGGTGTTGAATGTACGATCATATCACAAAGTATTTTGACAACTTTATTTTCCCAGTGATATAAATAATCTTTTTCAAACACTCAGACTCCTCCTTTAGTTGCAAATTTACACAAATTTAATTCATTGTAGTTAAGAGTAGCCTAAAACCTGCAGAGACACCACTGGCACTTCACAGGTTTGCAGGAATGACCTGAGGCGCCTCACATCAGTCCGATTCATCTTCAGCCAACACAGGTCTTCTGAAGCTCAGCTGAGCCGCAAGCAGCAACAGGCTAATTTGGGATCACAGAATACCCCAGACAGACTTCCAAGCACATCTTTACAGTCCCACAACATTGTTTCTTCACTACTGTGATACAAGTCTTTCAATAAGACAGATATATGGTCCCACAAGCTACCAGTGAACGTACTGTGGAAAAGTAAACAGCTCAGAAAACACGCAGAGCCAAAATGAAAGCAGCATTACAGTAAATTATTCCACTCAGTAGATGAACCGCAGGATCACTAACAGTCCAAGTTATGGAGTGACAGTGTCCAGTGCAGCTTGCAACCACAAGAAACTGGATGGAAAGAAAATCTTTGAATCCATGGACTTGGAAGTCTTTAGCTAACTTTTATTCTCAGCTTCAATGAATAAGATATATTTCTCTTCGTGACATGCACCCCACTGTATAGAGAGTCCAGAGCAGCGAACCGGGCAAAGCTACTACTGCAGCCAGAGATTTAGCATCAGTAGGAATCCCTACCCTACCCTCAGGTTCCTCCAGGAGCCAGCAGGGATGATCCTACCTGAGAGCGTAGCTTCCCCTGCACACGCACGTGGAGGCAGACGAGCAGCAGAAGAGCCAGTCCCGACAGCATCCTCTCACACAGGCACAGAAATGCTCAACGGGTCACTGAGGCTTCCACACCGGTCCGGTGACTGCTCCCTCTGCAGCTCTGAGAAAGCCCAAAGAACCTCTCACTCCTGGAGTGATCTCTACGAGCTCCCCTTGTAAACTGAGTTGGGGGAGGTGCAGCTGGGGGAGAGCTTTTTTTTTTTCTTTAAAGAGGAGGGAGAGTGAGAGGTAGAAAAATGAATTGGAGGAAGGGAAAGAGAGAGTAAAGTGTTGCAGCCAGTACAGGCAATGAATTAGAAGTCAGGAGGAAGTTTGGGGGAATTTTTTTGCCCCTGAATGTGACACAAAGAGGATAAAGGAAACTGTATAAGGGCTGAAATCAAGGTTTAAGCAAAATCACCAAGGTTTGGATGCACAACAAACCAAATCAGAGATGATCTTTGTCCTTTCCCAACAAAACAAATGAAAACAAAACACTAAAAAACATAGATTCTAAAGCTAAAATATTATATATACCATAATATGCATATAATAACTCCAATTTAAAAGATCAAAAACAAAATAAGCTTTTCCCCCAAGCCAGGCAACGGTACTAAAAGACTAAAAAAGCAACTGCTGCAGACTGAAAAACCTGACTGATACGGCTTTCCACTATTGTTTCCACAACAGTAAACCTGATTCATCAGGTCACGCTGAGTTATGGAGCACCTTTCACTCTTCTTATCTCACAGTTGGTTTTCTCATGACATAATAAGGCATAGTGAGGACTTTGGGGACATTGTTGCTGGGCTCGTTTTTGCACAAACAGATCTTTGCACTTTCCGGCATGGAATAAACATAAAGTAAGGTTTTTGAAAACTTCTTGAAGTGGCAAACAGAGACCACAACAGGCATCCTGCTGCACACCATATGCACTGTAAAACTCTGATAGATGCCCAAAACAGAGCAGAAGCCCAAGAAGAGACATTTATACGCATTACATACACTGGCTTAATATGTGACAAAAGCATTTCAAAACAGTCCCATTAAAAACAACCACATTAAACATCTCTCTTGTGTTTTGTGAGATAATAAATTAATAGCTACATTCATAATTATAATTATTACATTAAGTACAATAATTGCTTGAGCAGATTACTTAACACTTAATTTCAAATATTGTGATTACATCTGCAGTACTTGAAGTTTATGGTTTCAAATTCCTTCGTGATGAAATCCTGTATGTATACAGCAAATAGACATAAATGACATTTAACCATTCCTGGAGTAAGATTATACACAATTGTTCAAAATAAATGCATGTTTTGTAGTACCACAAATTGTTTGAAAAAAAATAATGGTAGAAAAAATGGCAAGATCTAAAGACAAACAGATCTGAGGTTTTTAAACATATTTTGCAATCTTGATTTTTGATGAGAAATTAGATCATTTTAGAATGAAAATTGCAGTTTTAGTAGGACTCTTCTGTACTTAATAACATTTATTTTATTTATCTATTTTCACAACCCATTGTTCAGGAATAAATGCACTTCAAGACCATGTGAGTAAAAAAAATGAAAGTAGAAATTCGTCTCTAAATAAAGAATGTACTTAAAAAATTACGAATACGAATACAAACAGAAGTACAATTACCTTTAGGCCCATTAAAGGGTTATGGTCTGAACCAAATAAAAAACATAGTAAAAAAGAAAATCCTTGCTGCCTGAAAACCCAACCATCTGAAACAAATTTCCCTACATAATAACCACTAACCCTCTTACCTAGTGTTTTTGAAAGAAAAAAAACAAAGAAGAAGAAAAACGTGAGCACATGAGAGGCCTCATTTTTCCTGTGACAGTGACTGACCTTACTGTCATTGTGAAGAAAACTAAAAAAAAAAAAAAAAAAGGGAAAACAAAAGAATGACACTGCTTTTCTATCTCAACTAAAGTATAAGTGAGTGAGCTTGCAACACTGTGGAGCAGGTGATGAGCTCATCAGCCACAGGAAGTGGTGGTTGGACGACTGTGGATCTTTTCCTCTGTGGATCCTATGTCTGGTGGTTAACAGAGCTCCGCCCCAAAGAACATACAGACATAAACTTACCTTACTTCAATTGCTTGCTCATTTATATTTATCTATTCAGAAAACATGAGCCAGAAAGGCTAATCCTTCACACTGTGTTGTATTATTACTGTAAAAGCTTGTTCCACAATACTTTGTGGAAAATCCTCATCATAAAACTAGTAGCAGAAGCTGTCAAATAAATGCTGTGGAGGAAAACGTGCCCAATATTTCCCTCAGAAATGTGGGGAATGGGGGCAGATGAAGTGGAAACTCAAGCAAGGTACAAATTTGCTCAGCTGCTCCCGGTAAAATTATGAGCTACTGTAAAACTCGGTTCTTAAAATTTATGTGTGCACTTGCAGGTATTAAGTTAACTAAACAGATGGCCAAATATTTCCTTGGTAATGATATGTATGTTAGCAAATTTCTTGATAAATCAAACCTTTCCTCCTTTTTGCTAATATTCTGCAAAGCTGTTTCACAGAGCGAGCAGCAGCACCGAGTGAAAAGAAGAATGAGGAATCTCCACACCTGCATCTGGCTGGGCTTCTGCTTGAAGACACCAAACCCACTCACACAGGGCTTTCATTCACACACACGCACCACTCACATGTCTGCAGAGTAAGCAGCTCTGTGACAACATCGTCCTCTGTCAAACAAAGGAGGGCAAGGCCGCCCTTCAGTAGCACATCCATCCTGCTGACGTTGTCTCCAGCCTGGAAAGATCTCATTATGAACACCTGACTGTATGCCAGGCAGAGCTAGGCTGACGTGAGTGGGTGAGTTCTGTAGCAACCACTCTTTCACGTGCGCAGTTCACCCACGTCAGGGTCCAAGGTTGACACAAAACTATGACTGCATTCATTTTAGTGGGAAACACTCAGCCTGGAGGCCGTTACTCATTGGCCTGCCTTCATATACCGATAGAAAGAGGTTATAAACTCAAAATATGCAAAACATCTCAGAAGCATTCATTCCTACAATTCTGCTAACCTGATCAGTAAAAGAAGTTAAGAAAAAGGCAGAAAATAAAAGATCAAGACAACACATGATTTCTGTGCATCTGGGATACTTATTAGTCAGCAAGGCCAGGCATGTAGGTCTCGTTTTTGTCTTGTTTTTATCCTTTTAAACCATGTGTTTGATGAAAGAAGGCAGGAGAGGAGTGAAAGAAGGTTGATGAAACTATTTAAGCAGTTTAAGAGAGGAACTGGGCTTGGAGGGCTAAGAAATGGCTGATGAAAGCTTGCCTGTTCGTCTTTGGCCTGTAATTTGAAAAACTCTGTAAATGAAAGTGTAAAATAGTATCTGTGCATCAAACAGCTCTCTCACCGCAGCCCACTCTAATCCAAGCATGCAGGTATCTGCAGTTAACTGTCAACTAAACACCACAGTAGCTGATGTCAAACACTAGTCCTCCATTTCTGATTGTGTTGTTTGGATCAGTGTCATGGAAATTGTTATCCTTTTGTGTTTCCCTACTTTGTTGTATGACAATCTCTAATTTAAAGGAATAGTTTTTTTTAATTATGTGCAAAACAATAAAAATGTTGGACCTCCACAAAATAGTCCACATTCATGCACATTTGTTTTTCAATTTAAAAAAATGCAAAAGTAATTAAAGAAAAGTGTGAACATGTGCCGTTAACACCTTCGTTTTGAGGTCCTACCTCAAGATAACATGCAGATACATGATCTTCAAAAAGGGTCCTATAAAGCTAATGCCTGGTAAAACACAAATAGGAACAAGACATCCAGGCTCTCATTGTTGCATTTTTTTAAAAAATAATTTTTCCACAATTGTCTCCTACATCTACGGGTTAAAGTGTTAGCTCTGTTCCTTCGTAAACAGTCTAGACATCGTCTAGAGGCTTTTAAGAAACTCAAACCTGCAGTGACTTGGACAAGTCACACACATTCAGCAGTAACTCATTTATCTTGGTGCCTAATGACTTTATGTGCCTGCTGGAGCCGATTTGCTAATAAAGCTGTTAGGAACCATCTGAAAAGAGAGTAATTTACAACCGGGTCTGACCCAGAGCAGCAGGAATCTTAGCTCCAGAATAACACATTCACAAGAAGAGCCCACAGAAATGCATGTAGGGATGGCAATGCACATTCAAAAACAGGGATTTAAACACAAACTTAGATTAGCAATCAAATGTATAACAGCACAGCAAATGTAAAATCCCCTCATAACAATGACTCTTCATCTACTTCTCAAATAAGACCATAAATTCCAGATGTCCAGTGACACATGAGGAGCTCCAGACCGCTGACACTCCAAACAAACCCATGAGCAATAAAATGTCTTTAACTGTCTTCACAACCATCCACCACCCCGATAGACGACAATCACCGTCAACGGCCTGACGAAAACCTGGGAGACTAAACGGTGCTAAAAATACAACTTCATATCCATACACAATGAGCTCATAAATCTGTGTCCACCACGGTGGGGTCCACTCCTCTGAAAACATACTTCAACGAGTGCTCGCTCTGGAGGACACTAGTCATTAAACATCACACATCAGTCATATTCCAGCACCATCTATCTCCATGTCTATCTGGGTGGTGGCTGGTTGTGTATCAGGCTCTCTGTCCATCATTGCACTGTTATCTCTCCAGTGTCACCCCTTCATGGTGCAGCCACAGCCTAGCTGAGAGTCTTACAGGTTATTATGTGGTTAATATGGCAAAGCAGGGCTAACGGGACAGTTATCACACAATGAGAGCTCAGAGACGCACAGATCACTGGACACAGTGGACAAAACAATAGGAAGGACATATTCAATATGTCATTTCATGAAACAAACAAACAAAAATGTGTTAAAGAAGATACTGCCTTAATCACAGTCAGCCATTCAATTTTCTTCCCTTTTTACTAGTTTTGGGGTTAACTTCCTGTATCTGCACAAGAGGAAAAGTGATTGTGCTGACTCCGGTATTTAAAAGGCGGTCCAGCTGCTGTTTAGCTGAGCTGCCAGATTATGCTCAGGAAATAGGATTTCACACATTTCCTGGTGTCATATCGTCACATATGATATGTAGCTGTCACTGACTGTAACAATGATAGCATGCCTAATTATCAGTTAGGTTTAGTAAATTAGACTTTATTTGATTAAATATCTGCTAATCAGAACTAGACTGAAACGTATCATTCATGTACACTTACTTTTATGAGTACTGTCTTATGTTAGAAACATAAAATGCACACACGTTCATCTCTCACACAGCTTGATGAACACTTCTGTTCAAGATTAAATACCTTCCTTGTCCCCTGACAAAATATCAAACCCCAGCGGCGATGCAGGGGTACAGAGCAAAAGTATGATCCCCAGATGAGGAGTGCTTGATCCTGCTGGGGTGGAGCAGGTCACACTGGGCCATTAAAGGCTGATACAGCCAGTTGCTATGACACCAGATAGCATTAGGAGGCAAGACGTTGAGTCCAAACAAAGATGTCAATCTGCAATGTTGCTCATGTCCTCATATCTATTTGTCTAAACTGTCTTCTGAGTGCCATTACTGTGTATAGAAAGATGTCCTCGTTGTTGTTTCAGACTATGCAGGGGGGTGTCTCTGCACAAACAGCGTCGTCATAACAGAATCATGACAGTGTCAATGTTGAAATAGATGTCCTCCGCCATGTCGTCTTGCACTGACCGGATAAGAATCGTATCAGCAGAAATGATAGCATCCTCCCCTTTCATTGGTCACTTTATGCGTTTCACAAATTAAACAACAGCTGGAATAAAAGAATATGAAATAAAGAATAATGGTACCACAAACAAACCCAGGATAGCTACAGAAGCACTACCACAAAAGCAATAGCAAATTAAACAAATGTAAAAATAAGATGTAACGTGCAGGATGAAGTGAGGAGTGGTGAGTAAAATAAGCTACTTTGTCACACATCATCAACCAATTAAAGATCCCTACGTTAAAATGAACTCATTTTGAATCAGACTGTTAAAGATGATTATTGAACCTTCACATCTACACAACAGGACTGAATTAGTTTCACAGATTAAAAACATCGCTAATAAAAAATATGAATATTTACATTACTTAGTACCAGAGATCACCCTGACTGTTCACCATAACAATTAACTTGATGTTTTATAAGAGCATAGACACACAAAATCAATATGAAGCATTAGTTTAAAATGAAACCGTTTTTAAGCAGTTTAAAACATTAAGAGTAATGTTAGATAATAAACCCTCTATTTTATGTAATTATTTTTGTAACTTCTTTTAACATTTTTAATCTTCCAGTTTTCCTCAGATATTATAGAGAAGTGGCAACAATGTCCAATGCATTCTGGGTAGTGTTTGCCACATTATGACGTGCCATGCTGTAAAGCCGATAACCACGTCTTGCTAAAACTGTCTGTTATATCTGCAGTTTTTCTATGATTATTTAACTTCCAAGCAGTGATAACAGTTAGGGAAGCATGTATTCAACATTTTCCCATCTTTTAAATAGTTAAAAAATAATTCAACTGAAATATAAACAAAACTCCAGTGTCTAACTCCACCGCTACTTCTGGGTCATACAGTCCCACAATGCTTTGTATCCAACTCCACATTCCCAAGCTTGATAATGTACATCAAGTACCTAATATGTCTATTGTGGAGCGATTTGTCTTCTTGCAGAGATGTAGAGAAGACATGTCAGGAGGATGAGGACCTTTAGTCATATGACCCTCACTTTGTGCATGTGTCCAAAGTCTTGAGTGAAGTCAAATTTACTATTTGATCGATATTACAAGCACTGACAGATGTACATCATGTCCATTTTTGTGTGTCCTTTATCAGTACTGGCTCCGCTGTTGCATGAACACATAACCATCTGCAGTAGGAAATGATGAACACCCTGTGAGCCTGCAGCTGGGGCTTGTCATGGCAGAAATTGAGCTATCTCCACCTGTCTGTACCAGGCAGGCTGTATATCACACCACTCATCCCTCTTTTAATAAGTCTGCCTGTCCACCACAGCAGGGAATGAACAAAACAGATGCAGCGGTCTGAGAAGAGAAGTGAGGAGTGCAACAAACCCACAACTGGATCTAGTAGTAGCCCAAGAAAGGTAGATTTTTCCCCTCAGCAGGGCTCACCATCAACATCAGTGAAGTGTGTGGTCAGTGATCACTCTTGACAAATACACACACTCTTCTCAAATGAACTTCCTTGGCGTAAAAGGAAGGAAATCAAAGTCCCACCATGAAGGGATCTTTCACTGTTAAACACAAGAAGCTACATTCAAGATTGTTTCAGTGGGTCAGAGCTGACTTCTCCGATGAATGCATGCACATATTAATTAGGATAAATCATCAGAATTCCAGGTTTTCTCAAGGTAACTCTTCGAAATCAAGGCAATATATAGATTTACAATTTCAGTCTTAAAAAATGTGTATTCCTCTCTTTCAGGGTTCATATGTAACAAAATATATTAGACTCATTACCTTTATTTATTTATTTTGTCTGCATATATGTTAATGGTTAGTACCATGATTTGGTTTAACCTTACCCAATGGAGTTATATATATATATATACATATATACATATATATATATATACATATATACACATATATACACATATACACATATACACACATATACACACATATATACACACATATATACACATATATACACATATATACACATA
>JAOWBL010001344.1:0-15539 GCA_028564865.1 Zenarchopterus dispar | reverse complement strand
AATTGCTCCCTGGGGCATGATGTAAGAGCAACAACATGATAAGTTATTGCCTCAATAAGTTGCAGGAGTCAATGACCATTCAGGAATCCCTCAGATGTTTCCTCCATGTATAGCCTTGGCTTGCAAGAGCTCACTAAAGATGTTTTAGGTAAAGATATTAAAGGATAGAGTAGTTGCAGAAACAGAAATCAACTAAAGTTAAGATTGTTCTGGGAACCAATTTATATTTTTCTTGGAGAGACTCATTGCAAGAGGAGAAAAAACTAACTTTGTTGAATACCAGGACTTAATGAAAACACATTTTGCATGTGAGTTTTGTTAACATTTGATATAGGACTATAGTTTTACACAAAAGCTGTCATAGAAATAAGTTAATGTTAGGAGGCTGTTATCCAAATCCCAGGACTTTTATGTGATCCAAGTTAATCTCTCATCTGGACCTATATAAGTTTAGATGTTAGTATTCATGTTTGTTCTCATTCACTGTTTGTTAAAGCTTTTAAACAAATTAGATATTAAAATTACTTGAGCTCTGTTACAGTGTTGTGCACATTGTGGAATGAAAGTAAAAATGAATGTCCTGCCTGCAAGCATTTCACTTGGAGTGAAAATGCTAGTAAATAAACACTGCGGTTCACTTACATCACACTTTATCTGAATCTTAAACTTTTAGTTTTTCTTTTAAAACATACCTCTGTTGCCAGCTCTTCAAAGGGAGTATATTATGAAAAACTAACTTTTTCTGTGTTTGAGAACATTTATAAAGCTGTGTGAAGTGTCACCCTGCTCAACTCTTTGATTTGCATAACTTTGAAAATCTGACATTCAGTGAACTGTTCAGAATTGGAGGGTGCTGTGACATTACAGACTCAGAGGAGAGGTATCCACCTAACTTCATATCAAAATGCCTTGCCTCTAATAGAAGTGCATTATGTTTTGAAGTAGTAGAACAAAGCCATAATGCTCTTTTGAAAAAGAGTGGCTTAGTGCGCTTCCTGAAACTGAGCATTATGAACAGAAGTTTGCAGAAATGGTGGAAAAGAGTGTTTTTGTGCTGTGATCATAGCATGTCGTAAACATGTCATCAATCCTTGATGAACTTGTGCTAACTTTTAATATAATGCCACGATAGCGCTCACTTTATCTAAATTTTAATGAAAACGTCTGCTGCAGGTTAGAAATGTCAGATCTCTTGCTTACCAGGTCAAAAGTCTTGCAGCTTCTGCAAAATGACACAAAGCAGGGTGCATATGCCTTTCGCAAAAATACATTACTGGAAAGGAAGTACAATTCTATCAGCACCACTTTGATTATTTTCATTTCATGTACATGGTTATTTACTCAGTTTCCATCCAAGTAAAAGATACTTCACCATGGTGCCAAGGGTACTCTTTCTGGCAACTTTACCTCTTCATAAACTCTTTTGGTGCCGGGGCTTATATAGCTTTAAACTCCCAGCTCACCCCCCACCCCCACCCAGCTGTAGGCTGTCATTCTGCAGAGGAAGCTTTTTAATCGATTTTACCACTGTAGTAAATCTGTTCTGCAAGAATTGGGTGACTGAAAAAAAATTAAAATATCACAAAATATTAATCAATTGCTGTTTCAGGTAAATAATAAATATTTACTAAAGCTGAATCATAGCTGGTCAATCACTGCTATATTTAGCTGCCTGTGACAACCACTTCTGTCTCGTCATGCTGCAATCTATCAGCTGCCCAGCAGGACAAGAGTGCTGCAGTGCACCCCCCACCCTCACCCCCCACCTGCCTGGGAGCTCCAGTGGTCGATTCCCTACAGGCTGAGGCGGTCGACGCCCCCTCAGTTATCCTAGAAAAGCCTGTCTCCTCGCATCAGCTCAAAGCTGTGTGCTTGAAGGCTTCGCTCCTGGATTCCCAATGAGGGGAAATCTGAGTGTGCACGTACATCTATCAGGCTGGTCTACAGCTTCTTGCCAGGCAGTAAACAATACGTCAGGTGGTGCAGAGTCTGAGAGTTGTTCCTATGGAGCTGTTGTGTGACCAAATGCTATGATAGGACTGTTTTCTTCTGTCAATACTGAAAACAAGTTGTAAGATTTTCTCATAAATGGATGCTGAAAATGGTAATGATATATCAGGATGGTTAATATGTTTTAGCCCAAGAATAAACACAGAAGATTAATGTCCACTGCTAAGTTTGGTAGCTGGTGAGAAGGAGGTTTGGGAATCTCTGCTTGGATTATTCGCCCTCAGCTGAGTGGATGAATGCATGGATGAAACTCCAGCATTTATTGAAATTAATTGATGTATAACAGCCAATAACTGAGTGTTATGTGCCCTGAAATCTGCCACTGAATCACACCAAATATGTGATGATTGCCAACACTTAATGGAATGCTTCAAAGTAACGGCGATTCCCTCGATGAGTCGACATGGTAAAGAACAAGATAAATGAAAGAGAGAATGAAAAGGAAAGGGGGAAAAAGCATTTTTAAAATGAACAGTAATTAGTTCTGCTGATGTAGACTTGTGGTGGCCTCTGTGGGGCCAGCCGTACACATCGATTCTGTCAACAGACAAGAGCTCCCACAGACAGCATGGATGAATGTTGCTCTTCTTTGCACAGCCATCACTTCACAAGTGTCCTCTCACAGTCCCTGCCCAATTACTCCCACTGTGGGCCAAACTCCAACTAGTGATGCTGCAAAAGTTGCAGCTGGACTATGTGCAGGGAAAAAAAGTAAAGGGAGGTTAAATACTGGGTACATTATATTTCTTTATTAGACACTACAAGTGGTGAAAACGTGTGTTGAACATGTTGTCAAGGACACTTTGGCACTTGTCCCTCCTGAGATACATCATGACGAACATGTGATAAAAGACTTAAACGTTACTGTTGACATTTTGTACCAAAATTTAAATTTGTAAATTGGTCAACGGCTGCCATCATGTAGGTTTCTGAGATAAAATCTAGGAGGCTGGAATTGTACGAGGTCTGACCTCATCAGCTCTTTTAATTATTGTCTCAATTTATAGTAATGGACCCTGCTGGATCCAACTGACTTGGCAAACTACCACCCCACACCACTTGGTGTCAGTACTCTGCCATTTTCACTGTTTACCAACCACTAATATATAAAAGAAGAATGAAAATTCATTTGCACGCACTCAAGTGGTGGTGATAATTGAGAGGACTCAACTTGTACTTGATGGGGACATCAACTTGATGGGGCCTACTTGATGGGGACATCAAGTAGGCCAGACTTCCCACACCATATCCAGTCAGCATTAAGTCAACACCTCACACCCACCCAGGGGAGCTGTTGAAGTTACTAAGGTTAGAAGTACCAAAGCCAAGGCAGAAATGTGAATCAGTGCCATTTGTGGTCATGGAGCAATATTTTTGTGACCACATTAAACTACTCCAGACACCTGCTAATAGATAACCTACCCATTACCAGCAGAATATTTCTACAGGCGTACCATAAATCAAAACATTTCAGCAAAGTCCACAGCAGAAAGGAGTAGGAGTAAAAGTACTCAGTTATAGTCCAGTACAGAGAAAAGGTACAATATAATCGTATCTTTTTCGTTACCTTCCTTAAGAATAGATCAGTTCTTGTCAGTGAAATAGCTTGCAAGTGGGAATGCGTCAACTTTAACAACAAAAGACCTACAAACTGAATGAAAGGGCAAAAATCAACCCGAAGGTGCAGGAGGGAGCCACCAATGCGTACGTTCTGTGCACAAACACAAAAATTGTTGACATACAGCAAATCTGGTGGGCAAACTTTTGGCATGACCTTTCATATTAAGACTCAGTCATTTAAATTCCTGTGTTAAATGTCACCAAATGTCACATCAGGACAGCAGTACTCCTGCTTATCAAGTCACAGGCAGAGATGTGGCTAAAATATGATTACAAACCAAAAGGTACAGGCATGCCACTGCATATTTCTGTGCAATCTGGCTCTGGATTTCTAATGTTAAGAACATTTTTTACTTTTAAGCATTGGTTGAAACTGTATTTTAGCCCATTAAGGATCTGTGATGCTGAGAACCACAAGGAGATGTTTGAGGAATCAACAGCAAGCTAATTTCATGCAGGGCACAGAGCATGGAGCCAAGCTTGGTGATTATGTTTGAGAACACTGAGGTAAATAAGGGCATTTTGCATGTATTTATACATTCAAAAACCAAGATCCTGCCTGGGAAAGCAGTGGCATTATACACTATTAATTGAAAGACTTGACAAATAGGCTGTCCGCTTTCACAAGCTCAGCATTGATTTTAAGAGAACAGGGACTGGGAGAGAGGCTTTGCTGCAAAGCTCAATTTTATTGAGACCAGTTTCCAAAAAAAAAGTCTTGAGTTGAGAGTGAGAGTCTTGTGGCTTATTCACAGTCAAGTCAGGTTCGCTGTTGCAGTCTCTTAATGAAGCCTTGGCTTCAGACCTTCAGATGTTTTCACACTCCGTCATCAGTCAAGAATTTCAAGTGGTCATGAAACACCTTCTGATTGACAGTGTTTTGTCACTCCATTACTTTGTATTTAAACCTCAAAACAAGGAGGTAGAACTTGTCACTCTGGCTGAAAAAAACCTGGGTGCTTAAATGTGGGACAAGAGCCGTTAAAGAGAAAGGCTGAAAAAAAGTGGACTGTTTCTTCTTTTTTCTGCAACAGCTATGTCAGACTCTACTTTTCAACATGAACTTGGGTCTTCTTTATGTATATCACTTAATCTAAAACTGCTTATGCTCAATATATAATTCTCTTCAGTTTAATTAAATGGTCAATTTCTTTAAAGCAAAAATTCAATGATTTGTTTCAAGTCAACATAACATGGAAGCATATATTATTTGATCCTAATTCCTTGTGCAACTAGCCCTCCAGCACTATAAAGTGCTTGAAAAGATCACAAAAAGTGAGAAAAACAACAACAACAGAGGCCATGTAGGTGGAGTCTGAACTGACAGAACAAATATTTTAATGTCTTTCATCCATCAATAAAGGTATACACTTCTGAGGCATGTACCACAGCTCAAATGGTGTGTCTTTGTTTTTTTTTTTTCTTTGTTTTTTTTTCTTCCCTCATGTAAGCATGACAGAAGCATTCCTCCATAGCAAGCCAAGGGAAAAGTCAGTGGTGAGCAATTGTAAATTTCTCCTTCCCACAATTATTCCCAAACCTAACTTGAGTGCTAATGAGGCGAGTGTGCTAACCAGGTCATCTGATATTTTACTTTCCTTTCTTGTCCAAATTTGTAGAGCCTGGAGGTAGGTTTGGGTTGTCTGAGTGTTACCTCAACATCATTATAGCTTCTTCCTCAAGTTGTCATTCAAATTCCATTCATTCAGCTTTTCTTCATCTCACAAAGGCAGCAGGGAGTGGACAGAAAAATGTCTTATTTGGACCCTCCATAGCCAAGTTGAGTCCATATTCCTTGCTACATGCAAATGTGGTTTCTTCCATGTGCCCCTGAGAAAAACCATTTATGACCATTTATGTTGACATAAATGATCAGCTGTAGATGTAAATGCTGCCCTCGAAAGGCAAAGTGCCACAGCTGGTGAAAAATGAGTTATGACTCAAAATGGACTTTACAACAGCTGTTCTGTCTTGTGACATCTCCTGGTTCAAATCTATCTTGTTTCATTGAAATGAGAATGTCAAAACTACAATCTTGTGGGAAAATGATTGTTAAATTAATATTAAAACATGAATATCTCAAGAACAGTACCAAAGACAGTGATAGAAGAACATCTATCAAGATAAATTACATCTTTATCACTCAATTAGGGTTAATTTCCTCTCTCGACAGCAGCAAGCAAACTACACCTGATGTTAGCTGACCCGCTAACTAAAGAATATTCACTCAAACACAGCACTGCAACTAATAACCATGTGAATGTTTCTTGATTTAAATGTGTCCTACCGTTTTGGATAGCTGTAGTAATGTTTAAAACAGTGAAAAAGTGATGTGTAAATTATATTCTAAACAGGTTAAAGTTAGCTAAGGTTAGCAGGATCCAGTGGAGTTGTATGTTAGCTATCTTAAGGAGCTGGATCAGTTGTAATGTTAATCAAGGTAAAGTTAGCTAAAACTAGCTGGGTCCAATAAACTTGTATTGTCAATTAAGTTACAATTTCCTGAAGTACCTTGTAATATTAAGCAACTTAAAGTTAGCAAAAGTTGGCTCCAGTAAGCTTGTAATGTTTACCAAGTTTAACTGGCTGGTGTAAAGATTTTTTAGGCATTTTTCTCAGTGTTACTGTTCGGTAGTTACTGCACTCTGCCTTTGTTAGTTGGTATTCTTCTTGAATACTTGGAAACACAGCCTGGTAACTTATCTGAATTATTATAGTCAAACAGAGATGCAAACTGTCTTTACCAGGCACAAAACAAGCAAAGATCTTAAGTGATATATAAGTTTCTAGCTGAAAGTCATTAAAATACTGCCCAGAGAGATTGCTGTCAATTTAAAAGTTGCTACACAGAGAAAAGAGTGAGAAACACATTTTGCACTATTTACACTTTTCTTTGCAAAACTAAATAATTTCATACAGACTTATGGTTGCCAAGGTGAAGAAGTGGTCCCCCAAAAGCACTTATGCACCCTAGTAAGGTGTAAGCACTGTACTACAATGCACCTCTAATTACAAAAATGTACATTTATGCCCTGGTACAAACATTTACCTTGTAGGAGGTAAGAAAACAAAACAAAACATTCAATTACTTTCAGTTTCTATACCAGTGTCCTTCTGTTCAGAGTTGCAGACGTACTAAAGCCCATCATACTGGTCAAACGGTGAAAGGTGAAGTCCACCCTGGACAAAATGTAAGTCTGTGGGGCCAACACAGAGATGAACAATGCAAACAACCATCTACAGGCGTACTCAGTTACAGGCAATTTCAGAATTATCAGTCAACTCAACAAGTTTGTTTTTAGACTGGAATGTCCAGATATAACCCACAAATGAAGAGCGAGGAGAAGGCACTAATGCATAGTAAATGGTGAAGCACACACACCCCACATCAATGCATCATATGAAAATATGTGCTGAAAGATTTATATGTTTTTTTATATATATATATATATATATATATATATATATATATACACATATCCATCCCTTGGATAAAGGTTCTACCAAATCATGGTACTAACCATTAAAACATATGCAGACAAAAAAAAAAAGTCAATTAACAATGATGCATTTAAAATGCTTATTAAAAAACACTTAAAAAGTAAAACAGAACAATCATGATGTCAAGTGGGTGTATGTATGTTACATTTTTCAAATAAACAAATTTATAGCCTCATTAAAATTTCTTGCCATCATATTTCATAGCACAGAGAATTTTTAAAAAAAGCTCTGAATAACTGTATGAAACCTGAGCTATATATTTGCCGATACCGTAAAGTAATGAAGGTACAGTTATGAACTCTTGAGTTGTCCGTGATGACTTTGAAATTAGATATAAAGGATCATTCCTGTACAATGCTGAGTCATTTTCTTTTTTATTTATTTATGCAGTATTACACTAAACCTAATAATAATAATAATAATAACACTACTAAACTAAATCTACTGGCTTAGTTGAAAACTTTGGACAGGTGAATTTCGGTCATCTATCTGCAAAAGACAAACAACTTGAACGAACAACTTTCCTGGGTGTGTTGTATTATAGAGAAATCCTCCACATGGATGCAGCTTCTTCAGTTCTCCACTGTGTGGACACAGTATTTCACAGTGCTTTATGTTTTAACACAAACTCTGCCATCACCACTGTGAACTTTATGATCGGCTGTTATGGCCATCACAACAAACTGGTTTTTATTTATTTACAAGACCATTTTATGCAAACTACCCCTTACCCATGTCACCTCATTTCTCTGGCCAGTTGAGGATACAGTGCCATCTTATCACATCGGCTGCTCTTCAAAGTCCCCAAAAATTAACTTAAATCTCGATTTTAAAAAGGCTTTTTCAAATGCTGCACTTTGGTCATTGTACAATCAGCAAGAATGTCACTATAGCTTCAAAACTTTATTTCCCTGGACAAATTTAAAACTTTACTTACAAACTGTTTAACAGAAGAATGCAGGAGCTATCCTTAAACTGGACTTCATGTTTTTAATGATGTCTTGACTATATGCTCTGCTTTTGTACATTTTTTTATTCAGTTATGCCCTGTGTATGGATGCACCTAAATGACTTTATGACGACCTAATTGTATATAAATTTTACTCTGTTTTGCCTGCTGTACTTGTGTGCCTCTTGGCAAGGTCTCCCTCGGAAAACAGATTTTATCTCAAGGGACTTCCTGGTAAAATAAAGGTTAAATAAATAAATAAAAATGATCTTAAAAATCAGCAATTTTTACGAGCAACTGAATATTTTGAGGGTAAAATGCAAAACGATCTAGTCTCCTCAAATATGAATGTTTGCTGCTACCATATGAGCTATTCTTAGTGTTCATTTTCTCTGTCCTCATATATCCCCAAATGACCGTATTTGTGTGTGCCTGTGCTTAGAAATGTCAACCAGGAGGATATATGAAAACCGCATCCGGCTGTAATTATGAAAAATGGCAGCGTGCTCATCCTGAAGTGAAGCATCATTAGAGGCTTGAGTTTGTGACACAGAGAGAGGCTGAGCAGAGCATGGATGGGTGGGAGGCTGGACGACTCTGGTAAGTGTTCATCCATTATGTGAAGAGCATGGCATGCTATCGGCTGTGGCTTAGGTGCAGGCCATTAGGCTTTGTTTCCTGCCACTTGGAAAATAAAGCGCGAAATATTAGATGACCAGAATGGGAGGGCATCACTGTAGATGCTGTAATGCTCACAAGACAACCTGCCTTGAAAACATACAAAGACACAGAATGAATTTCTTTGAGTTGAAGGTGTCATGTTCCCTGAAACCGAACAGAGACTTGTGGATGGACCTGGACACAGGTGTACCTTGCTGGAAGAAGGAATGTGGACAAAGTCTAAAATCCTCTTTCCCTGTAAAAAGAAACGGGGGAAGATTTCAGATTTTCATGTTTAAACAAATAAATAAAACAAAGTTGCCTATTATCTATAGTTTTTCAGATTTCAATTCAAGTGGACATCTTCCAAAGTTGCATCCTTTTTACAGTAAAACAGTCATGAAAGGGAGACGCTGCCTGTGGTAAAACAAACAGGGTCCTATCTTTTGCCGACACAATGACTGGCACAAACACCATTGGACAGGTTGGTAATTTTCTCAGATTGGTTTAGGGAAAAGGGGAATATAAGAATCCTGCATGAAGAACATGAGCTTGTTTGGCAACTTTGAACTCTTATTTTCACTTTAGCGGGAACATCAGTAGACTTCAGGAGGACTGAAAGCAACACACACACAGAAAAAAAACCCACAAAAGGACAAAATTACCAACAATCTAAGCTGAAAAACAAAAGAAAAGAAAGCTTAATAATATACAATTTAGCTCCCTGACAAGGCAAGAAGATGGGAGGAAATGGCTGTACACCACATAAATCGCAACTTATCCTAACAGGCTTTTTGCAGCAATTAAATGTTAGGTTATATATAACAAGGTCTAAATAAAATAAAGCATTTACAGAGAAAAGAATTTGTAGTAACCTCGTACCTCAACACACCATAACGTACATCTGAAGACCTCGCCAACAAACCACAAAAGACACAGCTGTATTTGTAAAAGTAACAACCCCTAGCAGTTCTTTGTCCATTTGAAGTCAAAGTAGTATTTGTAGAAGTAGCCCATAGACTTTATTATCCACTGGCTACATCAGGAGCATCTACAACTTAAACTTTTGCCCCAAGAGTTCAAGTCATCGGACTACTGCTGATAGATCCACAGATGGAAGAAAAAAAATAAAAACAAAACAAAGGAAGGCCAAAGACAGATTATAAAGAACAGCACAACACAGATTAACAGGGTTAAAAATTCATGGGTGTGCAGTCCTGGCTCACAAGAAGACATGTGATACATACATTTGTCTGCATGTCCGATATGTATTATTTTGACAACTCGGAGTTTAAAAAGCTGTTTAACTGCAATGTATGCTGTTATTTTGTGTAAAGGAGCATCCACGTGGAACATTTGACATTTCATACATTGTCGTCATCTTGTTGGCGCTGTGGAAGTGGTGGGGAACCTGTTAACCACGTTTCTGGTTAAAAAGAGGTCTTTGGTGCCATCAACGGTGCTATTGTAATCTCTCAGAAAAAGAGGAGAGATTACACAGATAGCTCGGAAAATTAGATTCATTTAGTTTGAAATTTAAGAACTGATGAAAAGTCCAATCTTTACGGTAATGTAGCTGTAACTCTGTTAAAGCAGCCCAAGAAGAAGGTTCACCACTGACATTTTCAGCAGGAGTACGTTGACACTTGCTGTGGATGGGGACAGGACTTAATCACGCACTACATATGTCAGTGGGCAAGAAGTACTCTGTGTTTCAGTGGACTCACAAAAAAATGCAATTCGGAATATAACTGCGGTCTTTTACATAAGTCAGCTGATTGACACCATCCTAAACCCCTCCTACTTATTATAAGTGACTGTATCAATGGTGAGAAATGTGCATTTGGTAAGCTGTTGCAGATGAACACGTGGTGATCGTCATTGCGTCATCATTAATTTACTTCATTTGAGGTTATTTAAAGGTTGTTGGGCCACAAACTTTGTACTCTTTCTGTAACTCCGATAATGCAATCTGCAGACACAGGTAACAACCATCATGGATCACTCACTCACATATTGCACTTTTTTTTTTTTTGGTACACTGGTAACTCTTTCTCCTGCTGTTTCTCAATCCGGCAGCATCTGAAGTGTTTTAATCAACCTGGTTACATTTTAAGAAACCAAATCTCAAATGTAAATATATGAAACTTCCAGCAGTTACTACGCACGTTATATTTGTAATGTATTCTCATGGTTTTAAAGGTATCTGCATACTGTGAAAATAACAAACACGTTATTGTTTTAAAGTCTGATAACGCTATTAATATTTATGTTATTATGCAAACTCTGCATGTGGTCAGAGACAGGAGTGGGTTTTGTTCCTACGTATGAGAAGTTCAGAACTACTAATAATTTCATGAATTATGAAACAGCCAGAATTTTGCTCTACGAAAGGCGTATGCACTAATTTGTTCTGCTCACTGTTCATAAACGAAGCCTGTTTTTGTGGGGAACAACACAGGAGATAAGTCCAATGCTGTTCTGCACTCCTTTTGCAACCTTTTGAATGTAATTTTGCCTTGGAAAAGTTGTCATATTTGGTCTCATAAGTGAAAGAGTTTAAAATATTAGATATGGTTCATGTTCTTTGTTCATCACTTATGGGCCTTCATGACCTGACAGAGGATCAGTTGTAGGCTCCGGCCTGTGAGGAAGTGAGAGATTTCCAACATCTGCAAGGTATGTTCAGATACTGCAGCATTTTTCATATCTTTTCCAGAAACATTATTTAACTTCAAACACACATGTCAGTTTGTCACAAGGTCTTTTTCCTGTAATTCTGCTCCTGATTTTCTGTAGGACTTCCCTTGCAACTCCTCAGATTGAGAATATCCAAATAAATGTGATCCAAAGTGCTTATTTTCAGCGTTTCCTAGTTACTCGAAAGGACATTTGCGCATATTGAGCTCTAAAATCTCAATATGCGCTTTTTACATTAGTGGTGCCGTCACAGAAATGTAAATGATGTTTGCCAAAGGCACCGTTACAGCCCTTTACCATCTGAGAGCCTGGATGTCAGACTAGTTGCTAATAACAAACTGGATGGTCCTTTTGTCATTTAGGACAAGGAGGAATGAATTCTGCAACTAAAATTAAAAAGGGTTCAGTTTTTTGGGGGTTTTTTTTACATAGTGACACATAGATAAATATGGTATGTCATTATCTGAGGATCATTTGAAACCTGTTAAAATAAATTGCTCTCATATTATTAGCTCACCATCACATCTCTATTTGGAAAACTCTTCATTAAACATTAACAATCATATCTCAAAGTACCCATTATTTTCTTAATTCCAAATTAGGTTTCATAATTCACCATTATCCAAAATTATGAACTGCCACATCAAAGCAATTTGTCAGAGAAGGAAAATATCCAGAAAAGCCGCAGATGCTGCATCCAAAGTCTAAGATTAAATATGCACAAAAACAAGCACATCCTCAGTGCCCTGGTGGCTCTATTAGAATCACAAATAACATCATAAATTTGCAGAGCCTCGAAAAGCTAGGAAAATATAATCATCCATTGACTGGGAGCTACAAAATTTCTGAGAATGCATTTGCATGTCAATAATAAAAAGTCCTTACATGGCAGGTTAGAGGCTCTCTGTATCTCAGCATGGAAAACATCAAATGAACAAATTGTTGACCAATAATGTATTCACTGGTGTAGTGCTTATAGAAACACATGTTTGATTCTCACAAAGAAGGCTGCATAGGAGCACTGTTACTTTTATTCAAATATCTTGTTCACTTCTACCTTAGTTTGGACAGACATGGTACAGTTTAGAGTAGATATGTTTAAGAATAGTGAAATATGGCTGTTGATGCATAAAACGCAGTGCATGCAAGACAGAACAGCTCCCACAACTCTGAGATCATTTATTCAGAACCCGGAGAGACATGGAGATTAACAGCACTTGTTTCTGTTTTCCCTCTGGTTTTATGAAGATAGTTGCAGGTTGTTTTGTCTTCAGGCAACAAAAGGGCCACACAAAAGCCTAATTCAGTTCAAAACAGAGGTGCTTTTTGGTATTAATATTGACAACTTAACAAATTAATATTGACAATAAACCAAGATTAAAGCTGGCCTTTGATGGGAAAAGCATTAAATTGAGTCATATTTTTTCTAATTAAATGAATTATCGACTCACATGTCTCCACAGAAGACATAAAAGTCTTTAAAATTTAAATCATTGTCCGAAAATCATCTAAACTAACCCTTATTAAAGAGAGCAGTAACATCGTTACAAATGTTGAAATATAGTAATAATTTCATAAACATACTTAATATTACTATTTCTCTAATATTATACATTATATTAGATATTTTTATTTTTATATTTATTGAGTACATCCTTACTTTAAATTTGACCTCAGCAATGCAACTTAAAAATAAATAAATAAATGGCACTGTAACAAGAAAAGACTGGAGGAGTTACTTTTAAATTAATTAAAAGTTTATGTAAAAAAGAAAGAAAAAAATGACAATGCAAATACATACATGGTAGAGCATCTCACAACTATTTAAGTTAAATGTTCACAGGAATAAAAAGAGCGTCCCAGAGAGATTGGATTGGGCTCTTAAACAAAGACGAGGAGGTACTCGTGACTGTAACAGGCAGCTTTGCAATTGTTTGATAAATTAAAAGTAACATTTCTCTTTAAAGAACTTTGAAGAATTTGTGGAGTTTATAAACTCAGGTATGCAATAAGATTCAAAGACATAAATAATCAAGAAAACCTTTAATGGTGATTTTTGCAACAGAGTAAAACCCCCTCAAGGGACTATGTTTCCTCCTTAAAAACCAGCAGCTATGAGCAGAGCCACAAAAAACATGCTTGAAAAGAAAGCTTTGACACGCCATCTCTTAAATGCTCAGATCGAAGACAGACATTTCAATATCATTAAAGCCACTTTATGTAGCAGTGCTACTTCTGACCACATGGGGGCGGCATATCAATATAATAATATTACAGTTACCAGCAAGTGTCCCATGTCCTTTACATTAGTAAATATCAAGAATAAACAGAACCCACAGCAAAAATTTTAAAATTGAAAATAAGATTACATGATACATAAAAGAAACATTAAAACACAACAGAAGAAAGTTCATGTGTCAGCCATAGGACACAACAAAGTGAACCTCTAGTGAAACAGAAGGATTTTAGAGATCAGAAGTGATACTGCTACATAGACTGGCTGTCAGATTTCAGAAAAACGTGTCAACTTTTGTAAAATAGCTGTAACATGTTTCCTTTAAGGTGGCCTATGGAGAAGTGTAAAAAGATCTTATAGTTTGATGAATCAAAATGTCAAATTTTGGGGAAAAACAAGTAAAAAACATTGTGGAAGCTGTGTCCTACAGGCTTAAGAGCAGATGGACCATCCAGCTTGTTATCAGCGATCACTTCAAAACCCAGCATCAATGCATGATATTATGGGAGTGATTAGTATACATGGCATTACTGATCTGCTTGCCAGACCAGAGGTTTCACTCAATACAAGAATTAGATTCATAATGCTGTGAAAAATTGAACAAAGGAGCTGAACTATCGAGCTGCTCATAATCTATATTATTTAACAAACTGAACAAATACATAAACACTGAACATGTAGTTTCATCAAGCTATAGCGTGTGTGTTACATCCAGGAGGGTAAGAGTTTCCATGCTGGTATTGTATATACATACAAAAAGCAGATGCATTCAAAAGCATTACAAATAGATATAGTTTCTTCCACTTGTGGAATTTTTTAAAATGACATAGATTAGTGTAATAACCAGTTAAATTTATTAGAAAATGCCTTAAACAAACAGATGAAAATGTCATTTTAAGGCAGTAAAGCATCATAAGCATCAACCCTAAAATAGTGCTAGTGAGTAGGGAAAAATGTCACGAGGAACCTGAGTAAGATTCAATCATAACTTAGCTCTTGGCAAAACTATTCTCTCCTAGGAACGAGTGAATGAACATTCCAGTGATAAAATATTAATATGTGAGAAGAGGTATAGCTGACTCCTCCAAGTCTTGCAAAGGGAACTGGGAGCACATGCTGCAGGCGCTTCATTTCAATGCCTGCCACGGCCATTGATTTAAGGCCCGGCGTCAGCAGAAGACTCATTTAGGAGAGTCATCTGTCATGCCTGCCTGGGCCTGCTAAAAGGTTATTTAGCTGCCCAGTGCTTTACAGCATTAGATGGGGGCTACAGAAGAACATGGCCGTTGCGTGTTTAAGTGGACTATTGATTGCCGTTCTCTGTTTATGCAGAGAGATACTGGAGTTGTGTCTATTTCTGGTGTCAGAAGGGGAACTGGACACAAGCTGAGATGCCTTGTGGGGCTTGATTGTAGGATCAGCATTAAATTGTAAACACAATTACATCTATTTGCAAGGGTCGGGTTCAGATGCCAACTACAGCTGTGCTTACGATTTAAAAAAAAAAACAAACAAAGAATACGAATGAGGCATCATTAGTTGCTGGAGAATTGTTTTTTTTTTTTGTTTTGTTTTTTTTGAGAATAGTTTTATTGGCAGGAAAATCCAGACATGCACAGGAAAAATCAGTCTTATACAGTAGCATGAAAATACTTTCTCTTGTGTGTGTGTGTGTGTGTGTGTATATATGTGTGTGTGTGTGTGTATAAATACATACGTATATATATAATAAATAAATATACATACATATGCACATATATGTATATGTACATATACATATCTATCTATCTATCTATCTATCTATCTATCTATCTCTCTTTCTCTCTCTCTCTCTCTCTCTCTCTCTCTCTCTCTCTCTATATA
>JAOWBL010001343.1:0-15540 GCA_028564865.1 Zenarchopterus dispar | reverse complement strand
ATGTGAAATTTTATGTTCATAATCATATTGCAGCCTACAAAAAACGTACTGGGTAAATGTAGACCACGGAAGCTACTACTACGTGGTTCAAATAAAAGGTTTTTTTTCACAAGTCCCCACGTTTAATGTTTTCTCTGGAAGTCCTCGGTGAGCATGTTCAGAATAGGTGCCGTCAGAAAGATTAGGATTGCGGGTATGTAAAGGTGTGTATGAGCGCTTTGTATAGTGTTACATTTTACTGATTTTTTTTTCAGATCTCCGGGACTTTTAGAAAGGCTGGTCCCCACAAGTGATGGGGCGAAAAAAGGTTCCCAGAGAACGTAAAATCCCGTTTTTGTGGCCGTGTGCGTGCATGTGTGATCCCTGGGCTTCTTCCTGTCTTCGGTTAAAAAGTTGACCGAGGATGGAGCTGAGAGCCAGCTTCGCCACGGTTCTGCCCAGGTCCGGACAACAGCCAGGATCCGGCGTGAACATGGGGGTCCGACGTTCATGAATGATGCCAAGAAACACTGGACAATCTGCGGTGCCACGCCAGGGCACGGAGCTCAGCGCAGACCGAGCAGCAAGAGCAAGTCGAACTGTATGCGTCAGCAGATGCCGTTGAAAAGTCTGTGTGGTACCAGGGGCGAGGAAACTTTTGGAAAAATTTTTCTAAATGCTGACCAAGGATGGTAAGAAGACTGGAAATTCCTGGGCTTCTTCTCATCTTCGGTCAAAGGACACGGACTCTAAACTTCCGCTAGTACAGTCACTTCTATTTCGGCTAACTGCTCAAATTAGCACTTTGGACTACCAGATAGACAGAGGGAGTGCAGACGAAACCAAACACCACAATGCGTGTGCCCTGGCCAGCTGCTATTCCTGAGTGTCAGCGTGACCAGGGGGTGTTCCCTGGCCGGTTGTTACAGCAATACCTAACGGAACCAGGTAGGGTTACTGGCCCGCAGAGATGCTGGATCCCAGCTGGACTATGGAGGTGCAATGGCCACCATTTAAGCTGAAACTCAGTGGGAAAATGGTTGCGCTCTGGCCGGCTGTGTTTCAGTGGGACCAGGGTGGGTTCCCTGGCCGGTTGTTACAGCAATACTTAGCGGGACCAGTTGGGGGTACTGGCCCTGCAGAGATGCTGAGTCCCAGCTGGACTATGGAGGTTCAAAGGCCACCATTTAAGCTGAGACACAGCGGGGACAGGGGGGGTTCCCTGGCCTGTTTTTATTCCGATACCCCGCTGCAACATGGTGGTGCACTGGACCTGAAGGCATTCGAGAACCACTAGATCAATTGTGGTGCCTCTGCACCGAGCATAGCTGGTACCCTCAGGCAGCAAAGGTGTTCCCTGGTCCTGATGTGATCACAGACACGGTGGCAACAGGGGGTGCCCTGGTCCTTATGAGAGACCAGAACGGCCTTCAGCATGGTGTTTTCACATCCTGGCTTGGCCAGTGGGCCACACCCTGCGGCAGCATGGGGGTCCCAAGTTCATGAATGATACTGGGAAAGGCAGGATAATCTGGGGTACCACGGCACGGAGCTCATTGTAGACTGAGCAGGAACTGGAACTAGATGTGTCAGCAGCCGCCGTTTTAAAGTCAAATTGGTACCAGGGGCATAAGCCCCGTGACACCGAGGTGTCCATGGCACAAGGGCCATGGACGCCTCATGGTACCAGGTGCGTGGACTTTGTGGTACCAGGGGCGTGGGTCTTTTAGACCGCGGGCTGTCTGTGATGCACCCAGGGAGGGGTGCTTAATAGTGGGTCCACAGGTTTGCATGGTGTGCAGGGTGCTGGACCCAAAGTGGAACTTCCACCCTCTGGATGTCCCCCGCCATGCAGCTCAGTGGTGGGCCGTGCGGGTTGGAGGGAAGTCAGGGTTTGTATAACCCAAGGGCTGGGGCGTGGGTCTGGTCCCCCTGTCCTTGGATAAGGCCTAGTGTTTGCAGAGTTGGGTTTGGGCATGGAGAACCCAGGGTCAATCCCACAGGCTAACAGAGGGCCACTGTGGGCCCCTGAGCAAGGCCCTTAATCCCTGAACTGCTCCCCGGGCGCTTCAGCAGCCCACTGTTCCTAGTCTAACTAGTGATGGGTTAAGAGCATTGGACAAGTTTTTGTGCGTTTCGTAACATATGTACTGACATTAATATGCATTATCCTTATCCTTGCTATTATATCCCAAGGCCTGAGGCTTGAGTCGGTGCGGATGATGCGGAGCCCCTTCTGCGGGGCTCCTGGGTCCAGTCCCCTGTCCTCCTATCACCCAAGTCCCCGGGCCTGGTTCCGGTCGTCTGGTCCTTGGATGACCCAAGTCCAAGGGCCTGAGTCGGTGCGGGTGATGTGGAGCTGCTTCTGTGGGGCTCCTGGGTCTGGTCCCACTGTCCTGGGACCACCAAGGGCACTGGGCCTGGTTCGGTGCGGGTGATGTGGAGCCCCTTCTGCGGTGCTCCTTGTTCCGGTCCCCCTGTCCTTGGATGACCCAAGGGCACAGGGCCTGGTTCGGTGAGGGTGATGTGGATCCCCTTCTGTGGGGCTCCTGGGTCCGGTCCCCCTGTCCTGGGACCACCATGGGCACAGGGCCTGGTTCGGTGCGGGTGATGTGAAGCCCCTTCTGCTGTGCTCCTGGGTCCGGTTCTCCGGTCCTGGTACTACCCAATGCCCCGTGTATGTGTGTGAGTGCGCCCGCCCCTCTGTGTGTTTCTGTGTGTGTGTGTGTGTGTGTGTGTGTGTGTGTGTGTGGGAGACCTTGCTATTTTATTCAGCCATGTTGTTATGCCTGGGTAAAATGTTTTCATTTTCTTTTCTTTTTTTTCTCTCTCTCTCTCAAGGTAAGATGAGAATGTAACCTAACTTGTGTATCTTATTTTTAATTTATGTTTCCTGTTAATTTTTGTTGTAAAATTTTAAGTGATGTCATCATGAGGATCATCATTAAAGTTTTCTTTTTCTTTTCCATTTCTAAACAATTCACATGAAATATTTAATAATTAACAGAAGTTTTCACCACGAGTCAATTTATGATCTAAAGTTTTCAGGTAGAACTTAGTTGCCTTTAAATTGTATGCCTATATTAATAATTATTTTGTCACCACTTTTTAAGTTATTTTATTTTTATTCTTCATGGGTAAATCTAAGATTCTAAAATGGTGATGTTTTAATACTGATTTATTTTTTTTATAAGGGTTGTGTTCACACACTCTAGTAGTGTATCTCTGACTGTCTTTTTAGATAATTTTTTCCCTCACGAAGTCGGCAATGATCAATTTTCCAAATAATCAATGATAACTTTGTTTAACCTGATGACAAAAGTTTATTCATACAGTAATAATCAGTAATTTGCAATTTTACAGTAATTCGTACAATAATAGTTCATTTGGCACAAACATATCATGAAATAGTTCATGTTTATGTGTGGAGGAATTTAATCTCTAATCAAACTCCACAAACTAAAAGCTAGTCTAATCATCTTCACTTCAACATTCATAAGAGGGAACCAGAAACTAAGTAACCTTAAAAGCAGCACACAACTATCAGCCCATTTCAAATAAACTATATAAAATAAAAAACCAAAGTACAAAATTCCAGCTGTCAGATATAAGACCTCTATGGTCTATAGTTATCTCTCCAATCACTTTTTTTTTCTCAGAGATACTGGTCGCTATAAATGCATTGATTTATATGTGAAGTTGAAATCATATTTTCTAGTCAAAAGCTCAACCAGCTGTTAATGAACACTTTACACAACTCCAGGTCAGTGTCATTGCCAATCCACATCAGCTAGTTTAAACTAACCCAATTTATCCCAAATAACCTAACTACAGTAAAACAGCAAGTAGGTAACAGAAGAATAATCAACAAATCTAAAATAATCAGAGGAGAAAAAATCCTTTCAGTCTTTATTGTTTAATGTACTTCCATAGAAATTTTGATCCAGTCCATTTCAACACATCTAACCATCATTTTAAACCATCGTTTGGTAAAAGGACGGGAATAGTACGACACTCCCAACACAGGTGCAAACTTCAGCTCATGAAAATGTCTCAGCTACATCAAAAGTCCTTTTTCTCTCTTTTTCCTCATTTTTGTTTTCTTTTTTTTTCTTTTTCAGTTGCAAACCTACATAGATCTTTATTCTTTTAATCACATAGAAGCCACTGCAACAAAGTTGCCTTTTTCTCTTTGTTTCCATCTCAACCACCAAAACACTTTGTAAACACATACAAACTCTGGACACAAGTCAACACACATATGAACATCATCTTTTTTCCATAATTGTAATATCATCTAATCATTCACCTTCAGCCTAAGAGCACTCTCAGCACTAAAAGTACAGGTCCCTCACATCGGGTCACTTCAAATTCTTCCAATTCATCCACTACCCCCCAGCAGAGGCAACTCTTGTTGCAGATGTACTCACAGCCAAAACCAAAACGAGTCTTGACAATCATGTCCCAGACCCAGAGCTCGCTCTCATTGGTGAACATAACTGTCCAGATGCCGGTCCAGTTCAACTCTTAAAGCTTTTGTCATGTCATCATTATGTGGTATTAAACTCATTTCAAGTTCGCCTCTACATCATTTAACATTTTCACACTCAGACTGCCCTTAGAAAGAAATGAAATGCAGCTTTATCCACAAATGTGCACAATTCACTCAGAGATCCCTATATTCATCACACATCATGCATATCTTCATATAAAAAATAATCTAATGGTGCAACAACACTCTTAACATTCTTTTCTCCCATAATTTATAGCTAACCCTCTTCACACAACAGCTCACCACTGATTAATTAGAAGACAGCTGTCACCGTCAGCCCAAGTTCATTTCTACGGTACAACCTGACTAAAACCTGCCCAGTCCAACTGGGTCTTAGCAGATTCGTTTGAAGGCACAATCTCGCAAAAGCCCGCCCAGTCCAACTGGGTCTGGCAGCTCACCTTAGCCGCCCTTCCATCAGTTCATTATAACTGATGGGCGACCAATCCTTATACTTCAGTCTTATACATGTGGATCCTAAGGATTGGTCCAATCAATCTAACCTTAATTCCTCCCCAGTCCAACTGGGTCATACCCACAAAATAAGGGTCAAACAGAATGCTGATAAAGAAAAGTCTGGAAAACATTTAGCAAATAAGGCTCCAAAGTACAAACGCTCAAACCCACAAACAAGCAAAGTTTCCACAGCTCCATCGCTGGACACAAACACTTCCAAACACAGCTTGAACAATAAACACACATCTATTTAAGAAACACAACAAAATTCACTCACCCAGCCAACTTACCAGTGCAAGTCCAATTAATAAACAGAAATTACGCAAAAATAAAAACAGTCTCTGTCAGGAACAGGCACCAAGGTTCTTCTAACATTGACAGTACACCTCCCGCAGAAAAAGCTGACATCAGACCACATCCCTTTAAATCCTATCTGGGGTAAGGCTGGCAGGTCATCTCCCAGGGATGTCCACCCTGCAACGAGGCAAAATGGACAGCTGATGTCCATTTGTGGTTGCCAAAATGTTGTGGAAAAAAAGGATCTAATACCTCTATATAATACATTTTAACCACTAGGTGACTGCAATACCTCAATAAGACTGAAATAGTATAATGCCACTCTAAAATAAAGACTGACAATATGGCAGAAATTACTGAATTATTTAATTAGCTTTTGCATGCAAAAGTGTCAAAATGTACATCTCAAGTTTCAATGCAGAAGTGACAAAGTAATTCAGAACACACAGAGATTTAAACAGAGGTAGAAGCTTCATGCTGACCATCATAACAATCTTGCTATACAAAACAACAGCTGCCAAGATACCAAACCAAGGACAGAGACAGAGACGTGCAGTAAACTGCACTCATGACTAATAATTCTATCACAAGAACATTGATAGAAATAATACCCTCATGTGTAAAAGTTAGTATTATCATTTATTTAACATTGCTTACTTAGAATGTTTTAAAATGTTGCTACATTTAAATATTTGTACAAAACTAATCACTACTCTCTGGTTTTAAACTCCAGCTAAACTCTGATGAACTCCATCCTCATTTCTGATGTTGCTGCCAGACTTGAAACAAGGATTGTCAGAGCTCCTAACTGAATTAACTGAGTAACTGATGCAGCCTTGTGGTCCTAGGAAGTCCATCAGTGCTGCCTCATCTTGAGCTACAATCCAATTAACCTTACGTACATTTTTGATGAACCTGTTCATAATCCTCAGAAGCATGTTCTCAGCTACAGCATATCTCACTATGGACTTCAGATGATCGAAATTCTAGATGGAGCAAAAACTTCAAACAGTCCAGCAAAAGTAGGAATGTTTGCAGTGCTTTCTACCAATAGATGATGTGATGCTGTTCATGTGACTGTGGAGGAGCATTTCTCAATGATGTTGTGAGTTCATCAGCTGAGTCAGCTTTCAGACACGACTGCACTCATTTTTTAAGTTAATTGCATCATCACTGTTGCACATATAAAACAGAATTGATTATCAGTGGCATACTTATCATTATTTTACAAACAATTTTAATATTTTCTTCAATAAAAAAAATAAAATGTTGACTGTATTATATATTTTACTATGCTACATTTTCCCCCTGCAGCTCATAAATTTGTCAGGTACCATCAGTTTAAAAAGAAAAAAATATCTATATAAAATTAAACCAAATGCAGTGTACAACAAAAGTTAAACCACAAAATTCTTGTATATATAGCTTATTTATTTCTAATCTTGTCTGCCTGTCATTTTTATTTTTTCCACTTGAATGTAATGCATGATGGTGCAGACTACTGCTTATACACTACTTTTTACAGTTCATTGTGGGATATAAGTGTGCTATATATGGTGCTGTAAAGTTGAACATTTTACCTTGAAGATTAAGTGGAGATGGGCTCTCTTTCAGAGGCAGCCCCCCATGGTCAGTAAAGAACCTTCTTTTCATTCACAAGTTTGTGTCGAGTGAGCTGGACGTAGCCTGGCACCAGATTAAACCAGAGTTGTTTGGCCATGTTTGGTGAAAACCAAATGTGATCTTCAGTGGAACACCTCATAATGAACTATGTGAACCATGGTGGGGGAGGGAGGATGATTTGGCAAATGGACACCATGAACCACTGAAGATCAGAGTATCCCACAAACAAATGTAAGGACGTCTGTTTGGCAGCTAACAGGTCACCAGCAACCTGAGGTTTCCACAACGTGTGTGAAAAATAAAATAAACTATAGATATAAGAACAAGGAAAACATTCCCAAAAGACCACTCTGAAGTTATACAGGTGGATAGTGAATATGTGGCTCGAGTAAACATCTGTGCAATCAGCTGTCAGAGGAAATAAAATCATGTCCAACAGCTACTCAGGTATATTTGACTGTTGTGAATGACATAAGAAGAACTTCGGTTCTCAGCAGAGGAAATATGGGGTTCAGGTGGTTATTATTCAGCAAAGACATTACAGAAGAGAGGTTTTACTGCAATAAATGTAAAGCAAAGTCCACTTCATTTCTCACGTACAAAAAGAACATTCTTTTATAGAAAAGAACAATGGTGCGGAAACAACTTCAATCAGTGCGAACTCAGCAGAGCTAATTGACAAACAGCCAGAGTTAAAAAGTAACTGTAGAGCCCAGAAGCTCAGAAACACAAGGACAGATGTGTCCATCAGAAGCCTAAAGTCCCAAATATCCTCTTCATGATCTCAGATTATGGTTTTCTCTCTATAGTGGTCCTGCTGGACCTTTCTGATACATTTGATACCATTGACCTCATTATTTTATTGCAAAGACTTGATCATTGGGATCAAAGGTTCTGCTTTGGGCTGGTTTAAGTTGTTGGTTTTGTTCTTGGGCAAGGACTGTATAATTTTGCTTTCCTTCATACGCTGTGGCTGCCAGGGTACATGGATTAGAAAACACTCATGATAACATGTCCCATGTTTTGTTTTCTGATGATAAACTTTACACAGGCTGAGATGGATGAGAAGGTGAGAGATGGCATAATCCTGCATCCTGACTGGTAGACAAGCATGATGCAAGACATCTTCAGGATGTGCGTCCTTCCACACTTTGAGAGCATCTTTTAGCAATCCCACAGTTATCACACAAGATCTGGATCGATGTGGTGGACACGGCTTCCATAAACCAAAGAACTTAAACAGCAATACAACAGTGCTCACATTCATCTGACAGAGTTTGTTCACATAAATAATGTACATTCTACATATTCTAGAATTAGTTCTGGTGTTCCACAGGGTTCTGGACTTGGACCAGTTTTATTGATGTTTATTTTGGGGAGTATTAGAAATCATAACATTTATTTCCAGCATCACTGGGCTCTCAGCTCTATTTGTTTTTCTTTCTTTTTTTTTTTTTTAACAAAGTCCTATGACACTAAAGAATGACTTAAACACACACTTAGGTTTTTCAGGGATCAATGTAAATACACAGCTCCATCTCCACAGAAGAGTGGAGATGGAGTGAAAAGGATAACACCAGTATATCTTTATAACACGATTACTGTGTGAAATAGTCTTTGCTGATCTTTTTCCCCTCTAAAGTTTTGTGTTAATAATATTCTGCACCTCTTCTCCCCTTGTCATGCTATACAGTGTTATGGAATTAAATGCAAAGAAAACAAACAAACAAAAACACATTTTGTATGCATAAATCATGTGACTGAGTGGTTAGTGCTGTTGATTTACGTATTTGGTATTCTAAATAGTACTTCTCATTAGTTGTGTCTGTGTGGGAGGTAGGGATAAGTTTTTGGTTGACACACACACACACACACACACACACACACACACACACACACACACACACACAGACACACACACACACTAATGGGTTTGTGTATAGAAATCCAAGTTATGTCCTGCCTGACTTGCTTTCTTACAGAAGCTCTCAGTGTTTACCTGGCGCATGAGTTATTAATTTTCCACCCACCACTGAGTTGTTACTGAAATAAATGAATTTATCGCCCCCTCATTCAAGTACAAGGGCACTGAGTCATTCACGGAGCTGTGTACAAACACAATTCAGCTTATTCTTAGGAGACAAACACACTTTCTGCTTCTGAGGTGCATATTAGTGGCTGCAGACATCAACATGAGTGCTTGTGTTTCACAAAATAAACACATGTAGTGCTGAGCATTTGTGTTACCATGGTTAGATTTCTATAAACACTGTTATCTATCATACAGTCATGTTAAAAAAAAATGTTTTACAGTCATATGTTTCCAGGACCAGCTACAGCAGCCAGGATGCAAACCCATTTGAATGAACTGGTTTTCATATCTGGTATAAAATGTGATCAAAATCCTTCATCTAAATCCTAATAACACACAATCACAATAATGATAATACTAAAACTACAATTAACTCTGCATCCTTATGAAACACACCCATTAAACCATCATGGTTCTGCAGTAAAAAGTAAGTGAACCTTGTAATTACTATGGATAGAAAAGGGACCCAGCCAAGAACTAGAGTTTCAGGTTCACAAGCATTTGACCTCAACTTGCAATATTTAATGTAGCTATTCAGTCAGAAAGATCACATTCTGATGTGAGATGTTAAAAATCAGATATGGGCTGTCAGTGTCAACGAAAATTTGAGATAATTTGCATCTATTTCCCATCTTCTGCAGATCAGTGACTCTAGATTGCATGTCTTCAGAGATCTCCTTTTGCATGAGGTTTAGTCACATCAGGAGATGTTTCCTATGAACACCAAACTTCAAATGTTTCAGTGTCTTTCATCTTTTATCAATAAAAGTAGCGCTAAACCACACCTTCAACCACCCCAGATCAGACTGAGGTAACACTCAGAAGGACTGTTGACCTGACCAGGGTTTACCACCATGCTTCTCCAGGAGATCCCTGTGACCCTGAATGGGAAGAAACTGATATAGAGAGTGGATGGATGGATGGATGGATGGATGGATGGATGGATGGATGGATGGATTGATACTGTGAATCAAAACTATTGTAACAAAAGCAGAAGTATTCAACAAAATGTCATGTGAGAGCTCAGAAACTGTGACATGAGATCCTAAATGATGTCATTTTACATATTTTGAGCACCACTGTTGTGGGAAAAAGTAATTAATACCTCTGTATAAATTATAAATATATAAATTATTATAAATATTTTGACCACTAGGTCACTGCAATACCTGAATAAGATTGAAATGGTGTAATAACACTCTAAATTAAAGACTTGGCAATATGGCCCGAATTACTGAGTTATTTAATTATCTTTGGCATGTAAAAGGGTCAAAACGTACGTCTCAAGTTTCAGTGCAGAAGGGACAAAGTAATACAGAGCACACTAAGATTTAAACAGTGGCAGAAGCTTCTAGATTAACTTTCATGTCATGCTGACTGTAATAACAGTCTTGCATCTATGCAAAACAACAGACCACAGACAAAATATGATTTTGCCAGACAACAGACCAAGTACAAAGATATCAGTTTGCACAAACTGTACTCATGACGTAAGTCATAGAATGGCCAAGACTAATAATTCAATTGCAGCCACCTTCACATTTGTGAAAGATAGACTTAGATGATGAGGAAGACAAAGTGCTGTTACAATTAAGAACAGCCCCCTAATTAAAACCTTACACCTTTCCAGTACTGTCATAAATCACAGGAAGACCCAGTCACAGTTAGGTTGATGGAAAATGTTCAGCTCAAGGATTGATGATCAGATACTACAACAATAGCTTCTTCTTAATGAGCAAGTATTGCACATAAACTGATGTGAAAGAGCGATTATTGTTGTAGCAGAGTAATCAGCTTTAGCTTGGAGCAGGTAAAAGTTAAGTAGAAGTCACCTGCTGTCAGATCTACATTTCCGTTGTTGCCATTGTCATATTTTTTTTTCTTGACAAAGCCAGCTGAGCTTTAGAGGTATCATTGAGGTTGTGACGAGCATGTCCCAAGTAAAATATGTACCAGATCTGCCCAGGTCTGTAATATACAGCAAACCCACTGTGGATGGGACAGAGTTCAGCCTCCATGTTTATCACAATGGACTTCTGTCAAGGTCTGCAATTCCTTTGCACATTTTACCTCATGACAATAGAAAATAAACAAGTGTCAACAGTTCTGTGTCTGGTTGTAAAAGCAACAGCAAAACAAGTGGATAGAAGTGCTAAAGTAATACAAGAGTCACTTGACTACTGGTGGTCGGCCAAGTTCCAACCCACCCCTCTATTTTCTTCAGGTTTTCAAAAACTTATGTTAAAAAAATGGGTTAAATCAGCAACATTTTACTGATGGTGCCAAACTTTTTAGTAATGTTTGGTTTCCAGAGATGCATTTGTACATTAAACTAAACAGTAATCAGTTAGGAGTCCCAGACCAATCATCAGAAATCATTGCCGTTTTGGTGGGAAAGCTCCTAAGTACGAGAAAGGAAAAAAAAAAAAAGAAAAGAAGGAGCTCTAGGAACTTTTACTGGCGAGCTTTACTTTAACCTTCACTGAACTGAAGTGGAGAACAAATATTTTACTTTTCTCTGTTAGTGCGGGTGCTGCAGCGACCAAGAAGGGAGACTAATGTGACACTGAATGCAAAAAACCAGACCATATAAGGCACCACTGTTGTAAAGTTTGAGAAGATTAATAAAAAGCCCTCTGTCACATGTTAGTGTACATGTGGTCAGAGGCAGGAGGACCTCTTTTATGTCCTTTTGGAGTCTGACAGTGACTCTTAAATTAATAATGAGAGTCACAAACAGACGTCATGCTTCAATCACGCTTCAAATATGAACATAGTTTTGTTGTACTGATTTAAACTTACTTTAATTTCAGTCAAAAGTTACCTGAACCCATCAATGTCCAAAGATGTGGAGAACAGGGTCATTACAGTCACTACAACTGTCATGCAGTGACTGGAGCTCCAACTAACAAAGATATTTGATATTTGATATTTATTGATAATATCTGCAGACTGCACTTCAATGGTTTTTATTCAATAAAGATGTCATGTATAAGAAAAAAAAGCTAATATAACTTTATTTGTTTTATTGTTATCATTCAGAGAAGGAGGTTACAGATTTTTTTTTTTCTTATCTAATTTCGATCAGGTTCTGGCTGACAGAGCTGTCTGGTTTGATGATTTTATTTAATTTATTTTAACCAGTCCTCCTAGATAGTTTATCTCACATACTTTATTAACGTTTGACTTCCTAATTCTGCTTAGGAGGACCAAACCACCAATGTGAAGATCCTGACAGCCAAAACTCTCGCTGATATGATGATTTAATTTATTTGGGGTGGAGAAGGGAGACATGTCAGGAGGCCTGGGCCCCAGGGAAAACTCCTGGGGCCCAGGCAGCCGGCACATGCTTCCCCAGCCCTTCAGAGCCGATGTCTTGCATGTTTTAGATAAATCCCCCTCGCCTGCCACCACCCCTCCCCCAAGTACAGACAGAAGACGGAAGCGGCAGCCACTGTGAACTCCCAGCACCAGTCCCACCACACCCGTCCCCCACCAAATGATGATTTTTTTTTTAACTGATTTAAGTTTTGTTTTTTTTTAAAGAATGGTCTCAGTCTTTTCGTTGGTTATCTGTCTATCCATTTATTTTTCCAGTATTTAAACAGGCTTCAGTCCTGTTCAGGGTCTGAAGTCTGTCCCAGCTGTGTTCAGGAGAAACATCAAGAGGTTTCTTTTTCTAAAGGTCATCAGTATGGAGAACTACTTACCTGTGGTAAATTACCCATGTGAAGTTAGTAAACCTGTTGTTTTCATACATTTACTGAGATAATTATAAGATACATATTTGAACTATTTAAATTAAACGTGTACACATATTTTCAGTAGCTTGAACAGTGACTAATTTCAAGTTTCACTCTGATGAGTTTATTTTTCTTTGCTCTAGTTTGTCAAATTTGATACCATATTGTGCTCTGTTTTCCTAAGTCGAAGCATCTTGGAGAAGAAATGTGTCATTTTGGCAAATAGTCTTGAGTCTTTGTGTTGATTTACTGTTTTGCAAAACTGACTTCTGTCTTGAAATATGTGCTCAGATGATTGAATAACCTGCTGTGCAATAGACAAAAATATTCTCTGCAGGGATTTGTTTTTCTCTAACAGACTGGTACCCATTAAACAAGTGTTCAAAAACATGTTAGAAATCATTTTAGTGAGTCAAAGACAACCTAGAATGGCTAATATTTCATTTAAAAAATGAAGACAAAACCATGAGGGCAATACCAAGTATCCCCTCACTGCTTTCATAGGTTTTAAGTTACAGGCAGGTGCTGCAAATCATCATCATCGATGAACTGGTCATCCACAGACCTCAATGAAAGCAGATGTCTTACAATTTGCTGGTCTGAAGCATTCAAGTGTGTGTTAACACAATGCCAAGAGGGAAAAACATCTGTACCAGTCTTAGAGACAGTTGTTGATGCAAATCAATCTAGAAAGAGTTATAAATCCTTTCCAAGCAGTCCGGAGTTGAGCATTCTGCAGTGAGAAAGATTATTCACAAGTGGAAAACATTTAATATGGTTAAATATCTACAAAGTAATGGACGTCCCTGTATATTTACTCCAAGGTCCGTTTGTTCAATGCCTGATTTCATACTTAAATCATAGAATTAAAAAAGAGAGTACTAACTTTTACACATATACCATTTGATCAGAAACACAATGCAAGCATTTCTCATGAACACCTCCACATTCCAGTAATTTGTGAGATGGTGGGGGCTGAGAAGATTAAAGACACACTAACTCTGAAGTTTCAGTTCAGTCTCCGGTGATAAAGATCATTCCTGTGAGCTATAAAGAGGAAGACAGGGGGAGGATGCAATATGGGTGGTGAGGAGGAAGATGAAAGGAAGAGAGGGAAAGAAATTGAAGGAATTTACAGTGTTTGTGTCAAGGCTGAGATCTATTGTTTTAAATGAGACTGTTAGGAAAAAAAGAGATAAAAACACCGAGATACAAACAAGGTGCAACAAAGAAATGCTGAACGAGCAGAAGAAAATATTCCAATATGTATAAAGACAAAAAGAAACATATCATCTCAAAGGGAGGGGTGATAGAATATTGATGTTGCTTGTGAAATGAATAATTTTAGCAGCACATTTCTGTTACTGCAGCTCTGCTGCTCTCACAGCTAACAGAATAACAGGATTTTATTTCTCTGAGGTGTGTCTTATTCCTGGTTTAATTGTAACTAGCTCCCAGATGCAGTGACACATATACAGAATGAAGGACAAATTTGGTAGCAGACAAAGACCTCTTGTTAGTGAAGTAAAGATTCCATTTCTGTCCAGAACAATTTTGTTAGGAAGTGCAGCAGTGAAACCAGACACTTTTTAAAATCACAAATCCTTCTTCAGCATTCTCTGCTGATTTTTCCCTAAATTTCTGTGAATACCAATGCTGACTTGAAGCATGTGTTTAGCACTGAAGTCCTGATGATGGTGGACAGCCAGAATATTGCAGGATGCAGGATTGTAGGATGGGTGTCTAGGCATCTATGTTTAGTAAAGTACATTATCCTACAGGGCTGAAATGATCCTGCAAAAACTACTGTAACGGCGACTCAACATCAGAGAGAATGTTCTAGTCTGATAGAGCACAGATCTTTTATGATACTCCAGAAGTTTTAAGCTGATGAAATATTTGGACTCCAGACAGACCAGTTCAAGATTTAGTCTCTTCTAACATAAAGCCATGTATTTGTAACGATTCACCATCGTATTGTTAAAAGATCAAAGACTTTCTCTGAAAAAGACATTGAGATGGGAGCATGTCTACCAACTAATTTGTCCAGGACAGTTTCATTAGTTTCTTTTTGAATGATTCTCTTCAATCACAATTTGAAAGCAATGTCTGATTTTCATTAGATGATGTTAAGTAAATTATTATTTATAATTTTGTGAGTTAAAAGATTACTAAAGAAGACTATATATGATGAACATCCAGCTCTCCACATGAAACACAAGAAATCCTGACAGAAACATGAGTTTCCAACACCATATTAAGGCCATTTAAGAGGAAAAAAAGAGATAAGTGGGAAGAAATGTTGTTTTTTCGATGAAATTGAAGAAATCCTGCTTTTTTAAATGTCCAAAAAAAACCTTTGAGATTGTGTATTTTATTTGTGCATATATATATACATATATATATGTGTGTGTGCATATATATATATACATATATGCCCACATAAAATATAATATAACAGTAGAAACAACAATAGAAATTGTCTCTATTGTTGTCTTGGAGCTGTCTCCTGTTGCTTTGGCCAGTTTGTCCTCAGACTTCCTGTCGTGTCGTGACAAGGTGAGTATAAAGCTGCTTCTGCCCAGCTGGGCTTCTGACTGCTCCAGCTTCTTTTTTTCAATTCAATTCAATTTTATTTATATAGCGCCAATTCACAAAAAAAGTCACCTCGAGGCGCTTCAAACTGTAGGGTTAAGATAAAACAGTGTTACAAGGAAAATTCCAACAATCCAATGATCCCCTATGAGCAAGCACTTGGCAATGGTGGGAAGGAAAAACTCCCTTTTAACAGGAAGAAA
>JAOWBL010001342.1:0-15543 GCA_028564865.1 Zenarchopterus dispar | reverse complement strand
ATTAAACTTGTTGCTGCAGGCGGAAGATCTAGGTTTGTTGATGGAATGGAGATTTTAGCTTCAATTGATGATTTCATCTGTAGATATTCCAGAAACTGACTGTTCCTGATGCCGTATTTCTGAACTATATAGGAAAATGATGCCAGACAATTACTGTGGTTTTCATCCTGGCTGTGGAACAGTGGACCAGCTCTACAGCCTCCTGGACTGGAGGTGGCATGGGAGTTTGCCCAACCAGTCTACATGTGTTTTGTGGACTTGGAGAAGGCTTTCGACTGTATCCCCTGGGGACTTCTGTGGGTGGTTGTCCGGGAGTATGGGGTGCCGGAAGCCCTAATAAGGGCTGCTCAGTCCTTGTATGCCCGGTGTCAGAGTTTGGTCCGCTTGTCGGTTGTAAGTCGGATTCATTTCCCGTGAGTGTTGGACTCCGCCAGGGCTGCCCTTTGTCACAGATTCTGTTCATTACTTTTATGGACAGAAGCGCAGCCGGGGGGGCGGAGGGTGTATGGTTTGGTGACATCAGAATTGGGTATCTGCTTTTTCTGCAGATGATGTGGTTCTGTTGGCTTCATCGGGCCAGGACCTTCAGCACTCACTGGAGCGGTTCGCAGCCAAATGTGAAGCAGCTTGGATGAGAATCAGCACCTCTAAATCAGAGACCATGGTCCTCAGTCGGAAAAGGGTGGAGTGCCCTCCTCGGGTCGGGGATCAGGTCCTGCCCCAAGTGGAGAAGTTCAAGTATCTCGGGGTCTTGTTTATCATGTGAGGGAAGGATGGAGCGGGAGATTGATAGGCGAATTGGTGCAGCATCTGCAGTGATGCGAACTCTGTATTGGTCCGTCGTGGTGCAGAAGGAACTGAGCCGAAAGGCAAAGCTCTTGATTTATCAGTCAGTCTATGTTCCTACCCTCACCTATGGTCACGAGCTGTAGGTTACAAAATATTCAACGAAATCTAATTTTTATAGGCTTTTTTTTAATCACTTTTATAACACCTTCATAGAAGCATGTCATTTATAACTGAAAGCTAGTGAAATGTGATTCGGAAAAGCCTTGTTGGTAACATGCAGATAGATTCACATCCATAGTAACTCAATCAACCTACATATACACACACAGATTATTTACGTTTTACAAGACTTCTACATAAAGCCAGAGATGGGCACAATGATCAAAAGACAAAAGTCATTTCTAGAAATCACAGAAGGATCTAGATCTTTACAGATAGTGTTTTTTATTCACTTTTTACCATATACAGTCACTGCTGGTATGTATTAGCATCATTTAAATCAACACCCAATCAGAGAGAAGCATGTTGAAATATTTAATATGTGTTAAATGTGCAGAAATTGAATCAGAGCCCAGAGACATAGCTGATCACCAAAGCCACCAAAAAACTAGAGGTCTGCTGCAAGCACTAATGACCTCCAACAGGCAGCAGGGCAGGTTCGATGGTACTGGCAGCAAAGTTAGAGGCTGGATGATTTAAAAGGTCACATCTTTCAAAGTAACTGGAGGAACAAGAACTGGTTCTGCCGGGCGAAGCATTGGCATCACCAGCAAAACCTGGATAATACATGCTGTTTAGCTGAAAAGAACAAGGTCAGCGAGACGAAACAAGTTCTCCACACAGAAGGGAAATGTGATTACACTGCAAAACATGCATTCCCAAGTGTTTTCACACATACATGTGAGAAAATAAAGGTTCACATTTATTCCTGTGGGATTCTTATCCAGCAACCAAAGTTATTTCAGCAAATATGAACGCAACCATAAATAATCTGGAACATTGCTAGCAAGCAAGTTTGCATGTTGCTGAGTTGCTCCTTCATGGTTATCTGACCTGCATAGTCTTCCACTCTCTGGCATGGACACATCCATGTGTGGGACTGATAACACATCAACAGTCATCACAAAACATCATGCATCTCTATCATAATGCTCTATGCCAAGAAGCAATTTCCACTATGTCCTTTAGGCATCAGATATTGTATGCTCTATCCAGTGACTGTCACAGTGAAGTCGTGAACATATGCACTTGAGAAATACATAAATAAAGAATAACTCAAGACCGTACTGTCCATTTGTGCTCCAGAAATCGTTTGTTCATGTGACACAATGAATTACAAAGATCCAAAACTACAATGGCAACACAGAAATCTAAGTAACAGTTCAGTTGGACAATTAGTCAGAGCTAAAAATACCCCCAAAATATAAAACAATATGATACAGAGCAGATTTCTATCAACTTCCAGATGAGTTAGCCATTTGGACACAGATGCTGCACTGTTAGTCTGTAAAAACTACCCATGTACACCTTGTCACCAAATTATTGGAACTTGAAAACATTAGTGTTTGTGTTTATTACATCTATATAACTTATATGACGTATGTCTTTGTTTTCCAGAAAATTCACACCTGAGGTGGAGATTGCAAAATTTGCATAACCCATAGAGCCAAACAAACTGATGGACAATATGCTAATTTGAAATATGGTTTATCCTTTACTGTACATCACACATATATGAAACAAGTTTGTTTTGACAAGTTAATTTTTTCAGGTGCAGGATTATTCTTATGAGCAGTTTATGTAATTACAGCTTTTTATCTTTGCCTCATTCGTATACTTTGATCTGGAATGCAGATGTTTCACTGCAAAGCAAAACAAGCAGTAATTTCTGAATAACTTAACTTCCCAATAACTTAAGTGGGAAATATGACATTTAAAACAAATGAACTAAAAGTCAACACAGCGGCCCTTCCTCTCCCAGTCTCCGTAGCGGGTGGGCTCTGGTCCCCGGGGACCACCCTTCTCCTTGGTTACAGGATTTATGTCATCTGGAAACTCTGAATGATGAAAAACACACAAAATCATTTCTTTTTATTCCTGTGTTTCTTTCTGCGGTTTAGTGCAGAAAGGATTCATTTTATCAGCTCCACCTAAAGGGCGTGTTTGATGTTAAGCTTTGACAAACATCCTGCAGCCAGCTTCCTTCTTCTGGCTGACTTTAAACAGTTTTTCAGTCTTTCTTAGCAGAGAGACAATATTCATTTTAGAGGCTACAGTTGTGGAACTGATTAATGACATATGTTATAGACTTTGCCTGTATTCATCATACATCATACACGCACACTGGTGAGAAGTCAGGAAGGCACCAAGTTCCTATAAACATCAAATCACATCATTCTTATTTCAGCTAAATTGTAATTTTGTCATGTGCTGCAAGTATTCTGCTCCTGCTGCTGTTTGTCTCCCCTCTCCTTCTGTGTTCCTGGTGATCCCTCCTACCTGGGCATGGTCACTGCACCTGATGGCAATCAGCAGTCCTGGATAAGAGGAGCAGCTCTGTAGCAACTCCTCGCTGGTTTGTTAAACTACATTCCCTGTCAATTTTAACACTTGGCTTATATTCTTTCATGTTTGATTACTCCTTGCCTGTTTCTCTAACTGTGTCCAGATCCTGCCTGTCTGCTTATTGTAAGCTACCCTGCTTGTCTGTCTGGGACTTCTTCACTCTGCCTGCCTGCCTGCCATTGGATTGACCATCAACCCAATACTGGCCTTCACCAAAAACAATTCTGTTCAATAAATACTGTAAACACTCCTCTGTGGTCTTCTGCTCTTAGGTTCTATTCTAGAACTGTGATAAAGTTATTAAAACTGACTGACACCTAATACATTTCTTTGTAAAAAAGAATCAACTTAAATTTTAGGAAAAAAAAACTCTCAGGAAATGAGGTATTACCCCAAGTGATGTGGTGTTTGAAGTTAGTACCTTCTGTTAAGAAGGTACTAACTTCCTTTGCAGGGAAAACACGTACCTGTGCTTGCATGGTCAAAATGATCCAATTTATAGTGGCTAATTAAGTAATTTAAACTTTAACAGTGCTTTTATTTAACAAGAACTGAGAAAACAATTGTGGGAAATGCTAAGTACCCCTTTACTGTTTCCACAGGATTTAAGAGGGCAGCTATAGAAAGGTGCTGTCAGTCATCAGGTCTTGATGAACTGATCTTCGGCAGGTGTGCAGACCTCTAGCAAAGCATATGTTTTGGTAGTTTGTTACTCTGGAACATCCTGCTGTGCATTAACACAATGAAAGAGTGAAAGCTATTATCTTAGAAAAGCAACTGTTGGTTTCTGGAAAGGACTACAAAATGGTTTCTAAACAATCAGAGGTTCAACTTTCTAAAGTGAAAACACTGCCAATCTTAAGAGTCAAATTTATCCCAAAGTTAGTGCAATTATTGGAAAAGGACACACAAAAAAGAAATCAAGAACTACATCTTTGACCCCCAGGCCTCAATGAGCAGGTTGAGTGTTAAATCCAATGACTTTACAATTAAAAGAAGAACTTCTTCGTCACACACACCTATGCACCTTAAGAAATATATTTGCTGCAAGATTACAATGCGCACATTGTCTGAACTTGCTTCCAGTAAAAAGTCTTTTCTGTCTATAAATAACATGGGAGCAAAACTGAGGTTCACAAAACTTTTTCTGAACAAACAAGACATCTGGAACAAAGATCTCTGGACAGACAAGACCAGAGGTAAGTTGCTTGGCATTAATACTCACTGCCACATTTGGTGAAAACCAAATACAGCATTTTAGTAGGGGGGGAAAAAAAAACCTCTTCCAAAACACTAAAGTGCTCTTACCACTCTCACATAGGGTGGTGGTGGGGGCATGACAGTTTGGGCTTGTTTTACAGCCACAGGTCTTGGGGACCTTGCAGTTATTGACTGGACCATGAACGCTGTATACCAGAGTGTTCTAGATGCAGCAGAAGGCCATCGGACCGCTCAAGCCCGGGAGACACTGTTTCATACAACAGGGCAATTATCTGAAGCACACCAGCAAATGTACTTCAGAATGACTGAAGCATAAAAGAATCAAGGTTTTGGAATGACCTACCAAAAGGCCAGACCTTCAAGTCCCATCAAATCCTGTGAAGGAGTATAACAGCATTTCCAATGCCAAAACTCTCAATGAACTGAAGCAAAGCTGCAAATGTTCCTCTGCAACTCTGTCTGTGACTGATAAACACATTAAGGAAACAACTACAACATATTACTAATGAGAAATCTACAGACTACTGAATCATGGGCTACTTAGAATGGACAAGATTTTTTTGACTTTATTGTTCTTTCACTCCATTTGTCAACCCTTCATCCTCTTACTTTCTAGAACATCTTTGTTTTTCTCTTCAGGGAGATCAAACCTCCCCTGGGGGGTTTTAGCTTTCCTCAGCGGCTCCTTGTCCTTCACTGCTCCACTGGCTGCCCGTGTACATCCTGAAAAAGAAGCAATGGAAAGAAAACAAAAAAGACAGTTTTAAGTCTGAATAAAATCTGTGTCAAAACTAAGTCTGAATCCAACACACAGCCTAAAAGCCTCTACATCAGGATTCACCTAAAAAATGACTGATAAATGTCAAACTCGTCAGTTAAGAACACTTAGATCATGGGCTACAACGTGTGAAATCTGACTTTTGCTTACATTAAAAGAGTTAGCATCCCCGCTAATAAAAACAGATTTGACTGACATGAAGGCTGCAGAAACAAGCTAACTGAAACTCAACAGAACACCAACCTGAAAACAACAACTCCCAAACTGAGCTCCTGGAAGCCACACGTCTACTGGCTGAGGCCCACAATCGCACAAAAGACATGTTCGTGAGCGATAAAGAAGACGGACAATACCTTTCTGCTGCTCTCGGACACTTACACAACACTATTGTTGCTGCGCTGTCGGTGCGAGACTCGTCATCAGACCGCGACAGAAAACGCACCATGGCCAGTTGATGTAATGTTTGTTTCAGCCGCTGGAGGGAAACAAAGCACCGCATATGATTTTTCATCCACTTCGTTTCCTGGTTTATTTCTTTCTTTATAACGTCACATAAATAAGCATTCAGACTAATTTATAGCATTCATACTAAATACATTATTATATTTGTACATCTCTATGGACTGAAAATCAGAATTGTTCATTGAACAGTTCAGTATTTTGCTCTTGTAATTTTTCAATAACTAGGCATAGTCACCTCATACAGATGTAGGCATGTTTGTTGATACTCTTCCAAAAAAAGAAGCTAAATCTGAACTAATGAAATAGGCTTTTAATTGGATAGACTGAATAGAAAAAAGAAATTACATAGCATGGACCAGAATGGTAATAAAATACACGCAATCTCTGTAACTCTCAGTAAAACATCTGCTTCTGTCAACTGTTTTGTCCCACTCTGTCTGAGGATCTGCTCTTGCTGAAATTTGAAGAGTTTCTTCAAAGTCCCCAGTAACAGTTGCAGCAAAATAAAACCATAACTGAGACCCCTCTTCGTTTCACAGTAGATATGGTGCTCTTTATTTCTATGAAAACTTATTTGTTGATCGATCTGTAAACATTACCCTCTGAGAAGTGAGAAGCTATGAAGAACACATATAAAGCTGAGGTGAGGGTGTGTTTTAACTCAGTATGTCAAACATATTTAAAGAAATAGACAGATGTTTTTGATTTCATATGATATGACAAAAAATATGTTAATACATGTATATATTACACATGTATATATTGTAGATTTTCTTTTCTCCTAAACTTATTCAGTTACTTTATTTTATTTTGATTTATTTGCCGATTCACATGTATTTATTTTTATTCTATTTTACTTTACATTATTCCATGTTTTTATCTGCACTGTCAAATCAGAGCAATTTCCTAGTCTGTAAACCTGTTTACTTGCAATGGCAACAAAGTGATTCTGATTCTGATTTTGATTCTGAGTCTGACATACTTTATCAGATCATGCAGCTGTGGATGTATGCATTGACAATGACTGTGACATAGAAAGCAAAGAAAGACGGACATTAAACACCTTACTCTCGCCTCACAACAAAAAGTGTATCATTACACACACACACATACACGTACGTGCACACACACACACACTATGTACATTTTTTAAATGAATGCTGGCAGTGGTTATTTTGGGAAACAATTATGAAAACATCAAGCTGACTTTGGTTGAATATTGGCACATTTATTTTGCTTGCAAGGAGAATAGTTTACACAAGTCTGTTCTGACTACAGCAACTTCTCTGTCTATTCTCTCTCTCTCTCTCTTTCTCTCTCTCTCTCTCTCGCTCTCTCTCTCTCTCTTTCTCGCTACCTGGCGATAGTAGCTCTCGTCCATCTCCTGCTCTCCGCCAGGCAAGTCCTCTAGTTTCGCGACTTTAGTTTTCTCCAGTATTAATTCACGAGTTACGTGAGTTTTGTGCCTCGTCACAATTTTCAGTTGCTACTTTCCTCCGAAGGGAGTTTGTTTGGCACTTTGCCTCCTTTTTTTCTGAGTATTGCCATTTTCCCCATTGGAAATAAACTGTTTTGGACTTTTAACTCTGCGACTGGGTCCTGGATTCCTTGGCGTTGCCATAACAATCTTCCTCATATCAATATGTTTACCAAGCAAAGACACTCAAAGACATTCTTTCTCGCTCCAGCTGCTAGTAGATCTAGTCTGTTCAATGCAAGTTTGTACTGTTACAATAGTTGCAATTCTTGCATCATTCATCTACCTGGTTTATTGTATTTATTTATTTATTTAATTTGAAGCAAACAAAAAAGTTATAAATTTTTTTTTCCATTTTCCAACAAAAATATTCATGATTTTTTAAATTTAAATACCTCAAAAAAAAAAAAAAAAAAAGGTCATAATCTGATATCTTCATTTATTTATTTATTTTTGGATAAACTGCAGGAGAAATATGTGGAATAACATCAAAATTTGCATTTCTCAAAGAAATACCAACAGAAGTCTTAATGCACAAATGACTTTGCAGTTGAAGAGTTTACACACCTTAACGAGCTGCTGAAGGCTGATTGACAGGAAACATGGCCCCAGCAGGAGAGCTGGCAGTTAAAACAAAAGTCGTGGAAGAGGGCAAAACATGGAGTGTGCCAAGATATGCTGGCTATTCCAAATCTGTTGTTTTTACAATTTGGAGCAAGAACAAACAAAAGAAGAAAGATACTATAACGAAGACATGCAATCATTGAGACAGAGAAGTCATAGCAATATTCCATGAAAACAGGAAAGATTTAACAAAAGATAGAAAAAAAAACGAAGCCACAGAAACAGGACACAGAGCTTGTGAATAAATTGTTCCAGGGGAGTAGACTTTCCTTCCAGAAAAGTCAAAGGAAAAAACCAAACAAGTAGTAAAAGAGAAGTAAAAGTGGAGTACTGGATGAAAGCAAGATAAATCTCAAACCTGCACGGAAGCAGGATATTATATTTAGTATAGTGAATGTCCAACATGCAGCTAAACATGACTGAAGAAAAGCAGCTAATTCCCTCAGCCACTGATGATCTGGGTGTGATGTCAATTATGGATCTGGGAGATTGTGCTTACTAATTCTGCGATAAATTTTACTTTGGATACTCGTTCCACAGGTTTGGTGATGATGATGCATTTGGCCACAGATCAAATTAAACCTTTTGTTTTGGAAAAGGTTTAATGCTCTTTGATCTTTGTTATATACACAATTGCCTGTAAAGTTGGGATAATTCATTTTTGCCTCTTCATTTCTCATGAAATGATTGTGAGTAAAAAATGGACCAGATAAGAGGAATGTTTTTGTGAATAAAACTATTCCAGCGTAATGGGCAACAGTATGTAAATGCCTGACCGACATGTTAAATAATTCCTAAGGCTGATTTTAAAAAGATGACGGTCCCATGAAAGAGAAATATTTTTTCTTAGTTAGGTTCTGGTGACAACTTTTTTTTGTGTGTTTGTGTATATGTGTGTGTGTGTGTGTGTGTAAGCAAGGAATTTCAGGAGGTTTCAGTACATTTAAGCTCCATCCGCTCTTCCTGATATTTGTGAGTGGATGATGAAACTCACATCACAAACATTCCTCTTCAACCTTCTAGAGAGCAGTCCTGCAGAATGTCAGTTCACACACACACACACACACACACACACACACACACACACACACACACACACACACACACACACACACACACACACACAGAAAGAAAAAGATTCAAGTTTTTAGATCAGATCAGTTTGAAACATCCATTGTTCACTTAATTAAAACAACACCAACTATGTTTCTAATGAAGTTATTTAAATAACTTTCTCCCTTTTATTTTCAGTATATTTATGAATTATTTTCTGTTTTAGGTATAGAACATTCACATTTAGATTTTGTCCATGGTTCAATTAAATGGTAAAGAAGCTCCAAAGAAACACTTGTGCTATATTGAAATTAACCTCAAAATACTTTTCTTTTCCAAAATGCAATAAAAGATCCCTATTTGCTGTTTGCTAATGACAATATAATTAAACTCACAATAAAGACTATGGGTCCTTCTGCAAATCAGCAATTCAAAATGAAAAAGAGAAAATAAAATCTTCTGTTATTTTCCCTCACCTCACATTTGCATTGTGGACTTATTGTTTAGATTTAGCAAATGATTCTTTTTAATCAGTCTTAAACCTCTGTTCTTTGTGTAAGTTGCTTCAGTCAGCAGGTAGACCTAATTGGCTGATGAGTCTGAGAATAGAACCTAGAGGGAAAAGAAATCTCCCAGCAGACTCTAAAATGTGTGGTTACAGAGACTTGAATGATGCTGAATTATGTTAAATATAGAACTGAACAACTACAGCAACATGCTGAGTTCAGAATTTTTGTCCCATGGAAAAAAAGGTTACTGCAATAATCAGACTTGTTTTTTTTCTTTCAGTTTCAAAAATAAAAATGGAGCTGTGAACATTTAACTTAAAGTACATATGTGTCTTTGTGTATATGAAAATAAATATCCATACAGTTGTAGAAGATGAAAAGTTTCATGCACATAAACACCCCCACCGTATACACACACAGGCACACACACACTCACATATACGTGCGTTTATTCTCCACACCACACTCATTAATCACAGCACCCTCAGTGTCAATCACTTATTAGAAATTCTGTTATTGACAAGGCTGGTGGAGTCAATAAACACAAGCACCACTTTAATGTCTGTATCTTTCATTTTCACTCCCATATTTATACACCCACGCACAAATTGCAGTGGCAGACAAACCATCATTAGATTTTAATGCTTGAAGATGTGCCTGCTCCTTGTGATAAATCTGTTTCAGTCACTGCCTGCTCACTTCATACCTAGTCGAAAAATTCAGTTGATAAAATGTTTACACAAGAAGAAATACAATGTGAAAATGGGATAAACTTAAACAGAAAAGAAGCAGTTAGCTGGTGGATATGAAAACACATTTAGCAGCTAGAGGGACAGACATTTCTTTCATGAGATGGTGAAAAATAGTGTTGTCATTGAAGAAAACATGTTATGGTGTTTTTTTTTCAGAAGCTGACAGAGTGTCCCATGGTCCTGAGGTTCTTGACATGTTTTAGTAGAAAATATTACAGGGATGCAAGTATAACAGAACCCCTGTGAACCATGTGTTTACAGCTCTGTTCATAGCAGCTGTTTTTAGGTGGTGGAGTCAAATATTACACTTAACATTATACTTACTTTAATATAATCTCCATGGTGCTTTAATAAAGTATTGATTCGAATTGATAGGCACTGTAACCTCACAGCAAGAAGGTTTCTGGTTCAAATCCCAGCAGTGGCCCTTCTGTGTGGAGTTTGCTCAGCCCATGCAGTTCAGAAACATGTATGTTAGGTGAAGTGGTGATTGTATATATATGTGTGGTTGTATGTATGTGGCTCTATGATGGCCTCTCCAGCGTGAATCTCAACCTTGCACCTGAAGAGACCTGAGTTATAGACTCCTGCAGATCCCTGTGACCCTGAATAGGAATAAGGATATGTATATTGCATGGATGAATTAAAATTAATTGAATTGAACTCCAGCCCCCTCTTCCTAGGGTGGTTTTTTAAAGTGTTATAACTTTGTCCTACACACTTCAGAGGTACAGCAAATGGGATATCTTTTGAAAATTGATGTAGATTAAATCTGTGGAATTAAATAATTATCTTCTGATGTTGGTCTGCAAACCTGAACTATGTATTTTCCAAGTAATACCAATCCAAACTAGGTTATTTGGTTGCATTGTCTTAATGTTTTTGATCTAGTAGTTACTTTAGACACACAAAAAAGCTCTCAAGCAAAGAAAAAAGGAAAGTGCTTTCTTTCATATTATATTCCCTTTAAATGTAACCATATGATCATTTCAAGTTTTACAGTATTTTCCAATTTTTGGAGTTTCTCGTCTTATCTATTCCTTTTCATTCTACAGGTGTTTATAGTCCCACAAAGCTGTGGAAACAAGTGCTTTGCAGTTTTGTTGTTGAAGAAGAAAAAAATCAACATGACTAACAAATGTTGCTGACAAGCGCTGACAGAGTCAGAACAAATTATTTTAGTCAAACATATAAGCATGTATGAAAATATGTTTTTGAAACATCAGGTCCATTCTAGGCATCCTCAAAAAGAGAATGAAATAATAAAAAGAATAACCAGAAGTGAGAATCTCAGGAGCAACTGTTCATCCTGATGCTTTTGCAATATTTCCAAAAGTCTCATCATTTCCAAAAGTCTCATCATTTGCAGTCAGGGTGTCATTCCTGACAATGAAAGGATCTTTCTCAAACCGAGGCTCCCATTTGATGGGAGTTGAACTGAGAGAGCCTATCAAAAACCAGCATCAGCACTTGTCTGACAGAGCTTGCATGATAATGAGGGACCAGCTATGGCGCCTCTTCTGCTCTCAGCTTCTCAGTGGTTAGCTTCTCTGCCGTAAGCAGTCACTTTACTAGCAGACAGCTAGCTGCCCTGTGTAGGCCCTACTCACAGGCCGACACACTGCTGATCTTTGCAGTGTTCTCAGTCCATGGTTGAAGGTTCTGCAAGGCATACAGAGAGCTATTCTGGAGGCACAGTGGGTCCGGGGTGACGGGCTGGTTGATGGTCTTTTGGAAGGCTTCCTGCTGCAGCTGGAGGAGGATCCGGTTGGCCTGCTGCCGCTCTGCCTCACGCTCCTCTGCTGTCTGGCGCCTGAAAGAGCAGCAAACATATAAAACAAAAAACAGCAGTATGTTAAAAAATACATGCAAACAAACAACAACACAAAGTTCAAAACAACTGCAAACAAACAACAGCAAGAAGTTCAAAACACATCTAAACAAAACAACAGCAGGTTAAAAACACATGCAAACAAACAACACCAGGTTAAAACAACTCTCAACAATCAACAGCAGCATGTTAAACACTCATGCAAACAACAGCAGGTTAAAAGCAATGCAAAGAAACAACAACAGAATAAAAACAACTGCAAATCAACAACATCAGCAGGTTGAAAACAACTGCAAACAACAACAGATTAAAGGCAATGCAAACAAACAAACAACAGGAGGGTAAAAACACATGCAAACAAACAGAGCTTGAGAAGTTGGGAGGTAATGAAACATTGAAGATAAGGTTGTGGGCTGGACCTGAATTAGAAGAACTTAATCATGAGGAACTTTTGTAGTCACAGAAGACCAAGTCCCTACACATTGTTTCTTCAGTTTCTTAATATATAACACTTTTTTTTTTTTAAAGGAAGTTTCTTTCTGACAACAATTTCTCCTTGTTAAGACTGACAGCACACTGATGTGAAATCCTTTGTGTATTTTTTTGAAAAATCTGAAGGATTAAAATAAAAATATGGATTGGGTTTTCTGGGGGCATTTCTTTCTTTTAAATTTTGCACATTACAATAGCTTTCTAAAAATCCCACTCTTTTAAATAATGTAACTTTACAAATAATTTAGGCCGATAATAACATATACTCTGTTCCTGGATAATATAAATGATAGTCAATAAATACCACTCCATATCATAACTCCAATGCCATTGTTGATGACAGATAAAATACTTTGACTATAACATAGTTATTAGTTGGATTATTACAAATTCTTACAGATATATGTTCATCAAGCTTTTCAAACCCATTTCAACAACAGACAAAACGAAAAAGAATATTGTGAAGAAAGAACTCTGGCCCTACATTTAGACGGAAACCATTGTTTCAGGTTTTCCGAGTCGATAAATTATAATGGATTATGTGCATCAGAGCTGTTCAACAATAAGGGTTTGATTTTTTTTAAACGAAATGCATACTAAGAAATCTCTTCAGCCATACTGTTAGACAGAAAAATCAAGATATGGCATTTTAATATAACAAAATATACCATAATTCAAGATATACTACCATCAAACAATTAGGGGTAATGTCTAGTTCATCATTAAAATATCTGACTGTATCTCACGAAAGCAGCAGTTAAATTTAGATAACACTGGTGCGCATGAAGGCTGATCACAATATCCTCTCCAGTTCACCCGAAATAAAGGCTGAAGCTGATGCGGTCTGTAACACCGCCATCCTAGATGATGCCATTTTTTCTTTACATCACTTGGCCAATATCGGAGAGAATTTGCGTTGTAACAGAATACATTATTTATTGTTCAGCTAATAACTTCAAAGTGGGTTAAACGGTGACACCAGCGGTATATTTATAACAGCGCCCTTAAATGAAATAGTAAAGAGCGGGATTCACCTCCATTTGGTGCGTCTGTTTTGGAACCAGGTTTTGACCTGAGCGTCTGTCATCTTGAGGGCTTTGGCCAGCGCAGCCCGCTCAGCTGATGCCAGGTACTTCTGCCGGTGGAAGCGCTTCTCCAGCTCACAAATTTGCAGCCGGCTGAACGATGTCCGTGGCTTCTTCTTCTTAGGTGGCGTCCGGTTCTGGTACGGATGACCTACACGGCGTGTTACAGTGAGGGGTGAGAGGGAAACTGACGGGACAGGAGGATGAGAGGACGGGAAGGCAAGACAGGGCAGACGGGCGGGACACACCGGGAAAATGGAAAAATGAGCTAAAGCAGCAGCAGGAGCGACTATATGTATATGTATATGTATATGTATATGTATATGTATATGTATATGTATATGCATATGTATATGTATATGTATATACGTGTGTGTGCGTGCGTGTGCGTGTGTATGTGTGTGTGTGTGTGTGTGTGTGCAGATCCAAGAGAATAACAGTTATTTGTATTTCTTTATTTTCAACTTCCTTTAGGAAATAGCCAAGTTTATGTGTGCTCATTATTTATCTTTCTCCTCAGTCCACACTTGACTCAACTCAAACTTTATTTAACCAGTGATGTATCTTGTGTGCCATAGGCAAAACAAAACAAAAAAAACTTTGGAAAAATATTTCCCGTTATTTGAGGTGTTCGGAGGTGTTTAAAGGCCAACACGGTACTTGGAGTTTTGCTTTAAAAGCCAACGGACAGAGCGGACAAAGCAGAGACAAAGAGAGTGGAGGACAGCACTTGGAGCATCCTTCAAACAGACGCATACAGCTCACATTCTCCAGGACATTGTTGACAGACTGAGAAAACACCACACATCAATATCGAATAAATAATAATCTTCAAAAATCAAGCAGTATCTTAATATGGTAGGGCAAGGTATATGCATTTTTTCTCCGTGCATAGATATAGAGAGTATAATTGAGAATAATAGTTAAGTCATAAAAAACTCATGGTATTATTCATCTGCTTTTATTATACAATTAATGACATATGCAAACGACTGGTTAGGCCTAAAATTCTTTAATTTTTCGTATTTTTATCGCATCTTTATGTATGTCATACTGTCAAATTTATGCTCCAAGTCTTATTATTTTATCAAAATTAAAATAACCATCCATTTGGATTTTTTTTCAATTTCTGAAGATATAAATAGAAAATCCAATGATAATATCGGAATATTGGAGGGACATAATTTGTCGGTATAGCCTATGGCCTATTTTTATATTTTTTAATAATTACGATCGGCCCTAATCCCCACATTAGTGAACTCTTATGTACACAAAATAAAACAGCACAATGTTTAGATTAAAGCTACAACAACAATTCTACAAGCAAATATCAATTTAGTGTGAACCCCTCAGAAACAAGCACAAGCACATATTTTTAAGAATGTTGTCCCATACAGATTTTTGCAATGATGGACTTCAAATGTAAGAGACCCAGGTTCCTGGAATTACTGTTAATATTAAAGAAACTGGAAAAATAAATGTGGATGTCATGTAACAAGAAATATATGAACGAGAAAGACTTCTGCATTTTACATTTGAAACAGTTTCTCTTTGAATTTCATGAACACTTCAGACATTTTAATGGATTGGATTTACCTTCAACAAAGAAGCGAACAGCAACCTTCTAAAAATGTGCAAAATATATTCACTCCAAAGCAGGAGCAGGTATGTACTTTTGTAACAACTAGAAAATCATTAGTAATACTTGTTAAAGTCCGTAATCCACCAATAAAAATTGAGGATACAGCCAAGAACATAATGATAAAAGTGTTCGTGTACATTTTAGTTTTAATTTTACGTTTTTGTGTAGGGATAGTCCTTTTTAAAATGGCATAATAATAATAATAATAATAATAATAATAATAATAATAATAATAATAATAATAATAATAATAATAATAATAA
>JAOWBL010001341.1:5490-15544 GCA_028564865.1 Zenarchopterus dispar | reverse complement strand
GGGGGGGTGGGGGGGGGGGGGGTGGCAAGTTAATAAAATTCTGTTTCAAAAGTGTTCTTCAGTAACCTATGGGTCACAGATGGTCTGTCCAGATGTTTTTATGGAATCTATGATCCTAACTAGACTTCCTGTGATTTTGTCTAGTTCATGGGGGGACTTTATTACCTTGATGCAGGTCTGAACCCACGGAGACTGAGTCAACGCCAGCAGTGGTAATCCTGTGGCGAGACACTCAAAAATGTAAGTATTTATGTGTAAGATGTTGCGCTCCTAAATGGCTGAGTCATTGTAGAGTTGCTCCACCTCATATCTGAGGCTTCAGACATTTGTCTGACTGAACACACACTGAACAGATGAGGCATGGAAAATACTCACTAACCTGGACTAAGAAGGAATCAGAGATGTTGGATTGATCAAACCTGAGCTGACAAATCACAGACAGTGGTTTCATAACTCCTGCATAGTCAGGGTTTACTGGACCTTGTGTCTCATTACACCAGACCATCATGAAAGCAGTCCTTATAAGGTCAGACAGATCTGGCTCAGGTTGGTATTACCCAGATATTATTAACCCTGTGAATTGTGGTCACACCTGTACATCCGACAAACACCTCATTCCATCTCTTGAACAAACCTTTGATGTAAGTTTCCATCAACATTTACAGCTTTTCATTCATACTTAGTCACATTTAACAGCTTATTGATGGTGAGTTAAGAAAACATGAGGTCACCCTCAGGAATTACTCCATTTTCTGAATTAATTTTCCACAAAAAAAAAATATGACCTGATCTTTATCCAGGTGACAAAAAATAGTCCAGCATGTTGTTTAACAACTTTAACTCTCCATTTTCTTTGTTGTGGAGTACCTGTCAATGAGTCAATGTTGGGGTCCCCCTCTCTCTTTTCCACCAAGATGAAGGTGATCACTGCTGTTAAGAAACCTCCATGAAGAAATGCTGCATGGATCAGAGTTGAGAAAAGAGAGTCTCAAAAAGCTGAACACAGGTGGCAGAAAACTAAATTACAAGTTCATTTTGATATGTATAAAAAGAAACTGAGCATATATAACACAGGGCCAAAGCAATTGTACTTTTCTGATATCATTGCCAAAAAGATCAATAATGCACATGGTTTACTGCTGTTGACAGGCTAACAAATCTTGGCGACCTTGAGTGCCATGAAAGGCGCCTTATAAATAAAATGTATTATTATTATTATTATAAATCCCTCAAGAAGTTTGCCTCTTTCTTTACTAAAAAAATTCTGAAAATCAGTCAGTGGTCCAAGGATAGAAACAGGACATGTGTTGCATCTGTGTCCATGGATAGAAACCATGACACAATTTTGTGCAGTCACTCATAAAAGCCTGTATGACATCATACCTCACCTGAACTCCACCACCTGCTGCCTTGATGCTCTGCCAAAAGGGTTTTATAAAAGTGTTGCACACTGTATGACCTCAGATCTTCTTGACATTATAAATACGTCTCTGCTCAGGTATCTTTCCTCAGTGCATAAAAACAGACATTTTTCTTTTAAAAGCAATAGTCTAGACGGGTTGTTCATGAACAACTACAAACTCATATCAAACCTTCCCTTTTTTAGTAAAATGGTTCTGGACTCAAACCTTCCCTTTTTTAGTAAAATCATAGAAAAAAATGTTTTTAACAGCTGGACAACCTCATGACACTGACTGTTTTGATGTCTTCCAGTCAGGTTTCCAGCCACACTATAGCACTGAAGCAGCTCTAGTAAAGGTCCTTAAGGACATCTCCTCCAATATGGTTAGTGGCAACATTTCATTCGTGATTTACTGGATCTCAGTGCTTCATTTGATACTGTAGATTACAACATCTTCATAGATCAGTTGAAGAACTGCGTGGGACTTTCTGGCACAGCACTTACCTGTTTGGAGTCCCACCTAAAAGACAGAGACTATTTTCATTTCATACTGTAGATTACAACATCTTGATAGATCAGTTGAAGAAGTGCGTGGGAGTTTCTGGCAAAGCACTTGCCTGTTTGGAGTCCCACCTAAAAGACAGGGACTATTTTCTGTCTTTAGGTAACTATAAATCAGAGCTAACAAAATAATGTATGGAGTTCCCCAAGATTCAATTCTGGGGCTTCTGTTGTTTTAACAGCTATATGCTCCCACTTGTTCAATTTATGAAAAACAATAAAATGTGTTATAAAAAAATATGTAGATGACACACAAATCTATATAACCATCTCACCATCACAATTCAAACATTGATCAAATGAACTGATTAAATTAAAGAGCGGATGTGACAGAATTTTCTTCAGATAAATGAAGATGAAACAGAAAAAATTGTGTTTGGAGCCAAGGAAGAAAGATCAAAAGACCAAGAGTCAAGCCAGAAATCTGGGAGTGGTTCTGGACTCAGACCTGAATTTTAACATCCACATTAAGACAGTGGTGAAGTCAACCTACTATCACCTAAAGAACATATCAAGGATCAAAAGACTGATGTCTCAGCAGGACTTAGAGACACTTGACTATGCTTTTATCTTTAGTAGACTAGGCCTCTGTAACTCTGTTCTCACACGTCTCCCGAAAAAATTCATCAAACAGCTGCAGTTGGTTGAAAACGCTGCTGCCCGAGCCCTCACCAAGACCAAGAGAGTGGACCATCTAACTCCAGTTCTTAGATCTTTACACTGACTTCCTGTCTGTCACAGAATAGATGTTAAAATCCTGCTGTTGGTTTTTAAATCTCTGAATGTTCTAGAGCCAAAATACATCTCTGACTTCCTGGTCCATTATGAACCAACCAAAACCCTCGAGTCATCAGGGCCAAGTCTACTTTCTGGACCCAGAGTTGGAACCAAACATGATGAGGCAGTGTTCAGCTTTTATGCTCTTCACCTGTGAAACAAACTCCCAGAATGCATCAGGGCAGCTGAAACTCTCAGTTTCTTTAAGTCAAAGTAGAAAACCTTTTTATTTACTGCTGCATTTTAGGAATCTCCAACACTACACTGTAGCTGTTTTTTCTTGCATCTCATTTGCTTTATTTTTTAACTTATATCTGTCTTTAATTTTGCTTTTAAACTCTTTTAGTTTTTAATGCACTTTTAAAATGTTATTATGTTAGCCACTTTGAATTGTCTTGTACATTAAATGTGCCATACAAATAAACTTGCCTTGCCTTTTCATTTTAAGTATATTGCCTTGAGTCAATTTTTAAAAAGTGGAACATTACTTGTCATAGTTTTCTGGATGATTTACTGAACATATGAGACAAAAAAAAGAAGTATGTACATGACTTGGGTACTTTCTTCATTAATTTGCCTTAAAATGTGGTCTGATTTTCATCTAAGTCACAATAAGACACTTTGATTGACACCTTATATCAATCAATGTTAATTAAACAGCCAGTGTTACAACTCACAAACATAGATATATAGATATATATAGATATATAGATTTAAAAAAACATAGATATATGCTTACACACACACACACATACACACTCACACACACACTCACACACACACAGATGCACACATACATACTTACATACATATGGACATATAAAACCGGGTTTTATATCTATAACCTGGTTGAGATGCTGTGGTGGGACCTTCAGAGTTGTGTAGAAATGAACTTCCAGGAACTGAATGAATTAAACCAATTCTGGAAAAAAAAATGGACCAGAATTCCTCGAGAATCATGAGAGACACTGATGATGTCAGACAGGTATATTCAACTTACTAAAGCTAAAGGTGGATCTCCAAGCTGTTATAACATGTAGTAAATAATGGCATGATGAAAAGTTACATGCTGTTGTTAATCTGATGCTGTAATTGTCTAATTTTATCATTTCCTTTACTAAAAAAAAAAAAAAAAAAACTCCCCCTAGCATTTGGAAATGCTTCTAGCTGTAATGAGATGTGACAACAGTCAGGAAATGCAGCTTTTAACAAAGACATCAGCTGCTGGCGAGGAACAGAGTGGCAGCCATGCTTCGTCTTGGTAACAGTGCGGTGGTGGTTGCCCTCTGAGTGGCCTGACGGTGAAAGGCTGGTGGGCATGGGTGACTCTGCCCTCTCCTCATTGTTCCTGAAGCTTGGTATTCCTCTCATAGCGTGGCCCAGGCTCTAGAGGATGTGCTTTGAAAGAGCCCAGGCCCTCCTAATGGACCCACTCACCTCCATGACAAAACGTACCCCTTGAACTTGAGTTTTGGACCTTTCACCTCTGAGCAGAGGGAGAATGTTAGTTTAACATCATTCTGGGGCTGCTGATGTCAGATTATTTATGTTTAAAGGAAAGAACCACCTTCAGCCTCTCCTGTCTTCTACTTTTCGCCTCTCTCTTTCACCCTTCCTCTCTCAGGCCTCCTTCGTTCTTCCCAAGTGTCCTGCTCGGCTGGCCAGCACCTTTTCACTCTTCGCCGAGGGAATTGTCCCCTGCATGTCAAGTGTAGCCATTAGAAGGAAGGGTTTGGATGAGAGGTGCTTTTCATGTCCATGTCCCCCCCTCACCTTTGAATGGAGACAATAGAGCTGTTCTTTATGTCCAGATGACTACACACACACACATACACACACACACACAAACTGCTAGGAAACGTCTTTTAGCAGCAACGGCCATTACACTAAACTCACGTTTAAAGAAACGGGCGATTACATAACAGGGCCGTGATTGCTGCCTTTGACTCTACTAACCCATGTTGTAGTCACGGCAACAGTTCTGTAGTAACCAGCCAGCGGTGGTTGAGTTTGTTGAGTATGTGCCAAAAACAGAGCAAAAACACTTTAATATGAAACAGAAAGAAAGGAGGAGGCAGTGTTTGGTTTGGTTTAGAAGAAGATCATGATTTGAGTTCAAATAAGTTGAATGACTAGACTACCAGGGACAGGTAGAAGAAGCAGCTCCTGGTTGTTCAAGATGAACCGTAGACTGTATAAGAGGAAATGGACGAGCCCCGTGTGATGTCACCCACAGGTTCTTTTGAAGGTTCTTTTTTCCTTGTTCAGCATGACGCCATGAGCTGATTCTGGCAAAGTTAATCCAGAAATGGTCCAGTGCCTGGCGGACGTCCACCTTAACTCAGATACCACATGGTTGCTTTTTTTCCCAAGGTTTTTCAATATCATGTGACTAGCTGCTTCCAAAAGTCCTAACACATTATTCACTATCAAATAAATCATTATGATGTATTTTTGTTGAGTTTTTATTTCCACAAATCTGTTTAAATTTGATGGGAGAAGAAAGGAAAAAAATCTAATGAAGAGTAAGCAGTTCAGTTGTACTCAAATGTTTCAATTTTTTTTAAAAATATCAGAATTATTAGATTTTTATTTTTCTAACTCAGAAGAACACCCACCAAGTTGGCTGCAGCCAGAAACTAGAGCTGTCAATCGATTACAGTTTTTAATTGCAATTAATCAAAAGATTTTCAGTTAACTCCTGAATATTCACACAAATAATTTTTTTATGTTAAGCAACAACTAATGTTGATTTTAGTAATTCTAATAAAAAACTAATATCTATTTAAAGATCCCCTGGTTTTCTGCAGTTTTTAATAAACATATTTACAGCTTGGTTCAATAAACTGCTTCATTTTGAATTGTTTCATGTCACATCCATGACAGCTCTGGGGGGTGGGGTTGGGGGGGTTACATTTTTTTTGCACAACTTCAGGTAAACTTATATAAAGCATTCTTCTTTTTCTAATACAAACATATCATTTTTAATTGACAGTGGCTTAACTAGTGCCTATCTATTATTACTTCCTCATTATTTCATAATCATGATACAAAGTTAAGGAAGTAATTGACAGTTTTTACTAACCCGGCATCTTATTTCTGAAATGACATCTGAAACCGGATATTCTGCTGTAAACATCTGCCAGCAGCTATGCAGCTCCTTTGATGTGGGTCCGCTAAAGGAGCTGTCACCCACAGCAAACTTTGACTGACATGCAGTAGGCATTTTCACGCTGGCATCGAGGGTGACATGGCTGTGCACTTCACAAGGAAAAAGTATATGTTGCTTTTATTTTTTGTGTTTCACAATCTCTGAAAAACAAGGCTTCAAAGCTGTTCTTCTTCTTCTTTTTCTGTCCATCAAGTCCATTTAAATAACCCGCTGACACTTCAGGTTTGCATACAAAATGCCTTTTGATGAAGATAAAAGTGTCATATTTCAATTTTAGTCTCATGTTTGAAAGACGTGCTTTAAAAGTATCTGCATATTGTCAGTGTGTTTCTAACAGTCCATATTAGAAATTAACATCATACAGTCTGAGTCTGTCAGTAATATTTATGTTTATCCTGATTTACAGAAGTTCTGCATGTGCTCAGATAAGACTGGGTTTGAAGCTACAGAAAGTCCAGAACTACAAACATTTCCATGAATGCCAACACTTCAATCTGCTCACAGTTTCCGCACAAATCTGTTCAGCTCACGTTTCATGAATGAGGCCCAGTGAATGTGGTAGCAAGTAAAAATACTGGAATTTAAGTGATTGGTAGTTTATGACACAAAGAGTCAGTGATGAATGAGATCCTCACCTGAAGTCAAACATGCATTTTTTAGTCAGAAGTTTTGGCACAGAGGACGCTGACCTCTAATGAACTCTACATTTGTCAAAATACTTTTGGATGTACCAACATTAGAAAAGTATTTTAATCAAAGGTTCTCCTCAATGTTGCTGTGTTTAATAATGGTATATTTGTTACTTAAAGAGAATGCTGGACTCATATTTTGACTTTGATATTGCAGGTTTACATCTGTCTGTATTGTTAAAACTCCTAAAGTTACATGGACCAGATATAATTAGCCTATAAATAAATAAATCCTATCATTTCCCGTGTCTCTTGACATATTAACCTGTATAGATATATTTGAGTTTGATACAGGTGAAAAGTAGAACTATGGTCGTGTTAAGTGAATGAAGATAAATGAGTGTTTACAGCTACTGCTTCAACAGTTTGTCACTAGTCTTTATTTCTCTGCAAACGGGCGCTTATTTCAAATTGCAGTCTATGTTTTTCTCTCCCTGAAAAATGTGACGCTTTAATAACTAATATAAGTTATGATAAGGCTGACTAGCATTTAATTCTGATGTTTTCCATGTCTTCTCTTGAAAAAAAAAATCCCAAAAGTTTGACTTTGGTTGACTTTAGTTGTGGTTATTTATGAAGCTTCACGATGCTCCATGATCTTTAACAGATCTGAGCATTCTTGCTTTAACTGTTGAGTTACGTCACCCATGCTGCTGATTCGACTCCTTGTTCTCCATCTGCAGGGATTCACTTCTCAGCATTACTGATAGTTTTAGCTACGCTCCCATGAGGGTAGCAGGATACATTTCTCAGCAGGGATGTGCTTCTTGACGTAATAACCCATCTCCACTCGACTCAGAAGAAACTGAATATTCAGACAAACAGACTCTTTTGAGAAAGTTTGAGAGCTTCATTTATTTGACAGAAAACATGAATTACAAAGAACAGAAATAGATATCTTAGATGACACTAATTACATCATGATTTTGATGTTTCAATTCATTTCAACTCAATTTTATTTATATAGTGTCTACAGTGATATTTGAAATCAAATTTGGAACTAAGCTCAAAACATTTGGGGCTGAAGCAAAATCACCTGGCAATACCAATGGCGTTAAAAGCAACTTTTGTCTTAACTTTGACAGCGCCACCAGAAATTGAAAGTTAAAACATGATAAGGTTTTGGTAGTAGAAGCTTCTGATTGGCTAACTGACATCCTCTGAGTTAATTGGAAGCCCACCTGTGAATGTATTTTAAGACACACCTTCAAATACAACAGCTCTATTCACATGGCATCATGGAAAAATAAAAAAATAAAAAAAATCACTAAAACATCAGGAATGGGATGGTGGAAAGTTACAGCTTGATAAGATTCTTGCTGAACTCAGGAAGAGTGTTGTTATTCACAGAAAGATAACTCAGTAACATAAATCACCATACACCAACATAAAGAAGACAGATTACACTTTGCAGCTGGACATCTGGTCTGATAAGACTAAAATGTAACTTTTTACTCATAAATATTGTTATGGTTGGAGCAATAAAAACAGGAGCTTGCAGGGCCCAGAACAGCATCCCTTTGAAGCACGAGGGTGGCAGCATCATGATGTGGGGCAGCTTTGCTGCTGTAAAGACTGGAGAACATCTGAAACTGACTGGGGGAATAAACCAACATTCCAGTAAGACATTGGGAGACATTTGTGGAGGACTACCAAAAGTCTTGGTTATTCCAAAGAAAGAGTAACCAAGTACTCATAAACCTCTGTTTTATTATCCCAATATCTCTGCCAGACACTGTTCGCCAGAAACTATGAGGAAGCTTCTGGCCAACAATCCTAAATCAGACTGTCTTTAAAGAAACAAAACTGATGTTGGCTGAATTAACCAGCAGCTGCTTTAAAGTTATGGGTGTCAGGACATGTTAGCTTCCATGATAGTGTTTAACAAGACACGGCAGTGTGCCTTAACCTCATCTGAAAGGTCTTTAAACTTCATGGCTTTAGAGAATGACTTACAGAAAAGCTTAAAAATACACACCAAAGAGCTGTGGGACCACTCAGAGGAAAGGGGTCATTGGACGTGTAAGAAGGCATTCCCACCATCGCAGGTCTGTGTAAGTCCCTTAATGATAATGTAGCTCCCATCCCCTCACACCCCCACTCTAGGCTTCTTGACTGACTGACAGTCACCCCTAGTATTCATAGTAGTGGACTACCACACACACACACACACACACACACACACAAACAAAAGGGTGTTGGTTACGTGTCTGTGATGGACATGATGCAACATGCAGCAACTCTTCAGACACCCTTCACCTCATGGATCCTTTCATTCAGGTGATTTTCCTCTTCCTCTGCTGATTTACTCTGTCTGTGCTGAGGAACATGAATCAGGTGGGAGGTTCACAACACCTCTGCAATAACGATTTACCTGAAATGCATCATTTCACTCATTTTCTCATTGGTAAACACTTTCAAGGTTGACAAAACATTATATCAATGCTCTGTGAAAATGCAGCTCCTGGGGCACCTTCAAAAGCTTGACAATCTGGGAAAGAATAGTGGAATCCAGGTTGAGAAAATGTGGGTATGAGGAAGGAGTTACAGAGTGGTTTCAGGTAAAAGTGGGGCTGCATCTTGAGTGACTTTATAAAGAAAACTGAACAGTTTGTCCTTTATAGTTTTTTGAAGAGTACTTTTGAAGCTTTTGTTTCCACTTACTGTACAGCTGGAACACACCCAGTGTTAAGTCATTTGCAGTTAACTATTTTTACTTGGGTGACTTGGTGTGTGCTAACCTATAATTGTAGTTAATGTTACTTTACATTTATTCTGATCAAACATGTCCAAACATTGTAATTTCAGGCATCGCTACTGAAACAACATCCACAATGAGAGCTGCCAGAGAAATGAGGACTAGCAGATCTCTCCTGGGACATCAGACCCTTCCAGACCAAACCACAACCAGTCACTGTGGTCTGTTTGTAAAATGTATAGTAAAGTCAAAACATGTTCTTTTTAAGATATTAATTATTATACTCTGTTAGGTCTTTATTCAACATTAACAAAATGTTTATATTGCACCTTCTTTTGTCCAAGGACCACTTAAGGTGTTTTTACAATGCAGACAGTTTTCTCTCACTGCCCCCAAATTATTCCTAAAATCACCCCTACAAATGAAATTACACATTAATACATGTAGAATAATCCTAGATAGGATGCATTTTTACCAGTTAGTCTCAAGACCATTTTTTGGGGTGGGAGGCTGTAACCTAGGCTGCAAATGTGCTCATGTCGTCTGTAAAAATTTACATTTTAACATGGAGGAAACCAGAATAGAGAGAAAACCCACCCAGACTCAGGGAAACCATGTAAACTCCACAGACCTGCTGTCATAAAGAAACCAGGAGAGGAACAGGAGTAGCAGCTGCAGCAGGAACCAGCATCACTATGATAGGACCTGCAGGAACCAGCATCACCATAGTAGGACCTGCAGGAACCAGCATCACT